>KZ512896.1:5663-18816 GCA_002844005.1 Limosa lapponica baueri
CGTCCCAAGCAGGAGACGAGTCAGACCCACAAGGAGAAGCTGCTGCCAGTGGCCTTGCAGGGCATTTCCCCAGCAGCCATGGCAGGGCTGGTGGATTGGGACACTCACGCTGAGGAGAAGTTTCTGCGGGTGGCCATCAAATCTGGGGTGCAAACAAATTCTACGGTACAACATGCTTTGACTTTAATTTCATGGAATAACAGGTTGACAGTGTCCTTATAGCTCAATTCAAAGCTTGCTTTTTTTCCGGGGTGTAAGACAGAAATAGCAGAGTCTCTGAGCATGCGGCAGTGCGGTGTCTCGAGGAACACCAGAACATGCAGCTCTGCACCGTGTCCCATGGAAGGTGGGTGTCCAAGGTTACCGAGCCCCCAGCTCCCATGGTGGAGACAATGGCTGTTTGGGGGAAGTCTGAAAGTGCCTCCCATGCCTGGGCCCTCTCTAAAACTGTTCCCTGTGGGCCTGGAAGTCAGCCCAGAGATACTTCTCCTCTTCTGCTCTCTGCTGCTGCTCCTCAGTGTTCATGAAATACGAACACTAATGACACAGACACGTAGAAGGTGCCTTTCTGGCTCCCCTATGTCCATCTCAGACAGAGGGCTGCAGCTTTTGCTGTCCTTCTTCTGGCATTCCAGAGGAGCCACCCTCCTATGCTGATGGCAGTCTGCAGACACACAACTGGAGGAGTCTCCTCCACAGCTTCTGCTCGCCACAAGGTGACCCATGTGTGCAGAAGAAGGCACAGCTGCTGGAGAATGGTGTATGGCCCAGAGCAGTTGCCCCGAGCTGCGCCACTCAACTGTAGGCTCACACCTGGGATGCTCAGATATGGACCTCCCCTTGGGACAGAGGGGACAATACTGGCACTCCACAGGACAGGAGCCCAGGGGTGACCATCCCTCCTCTCCTGCCGCTTCCATGAGACACCACCGGCTGGTCCAGAATGCTGGGGTAGGTTCCTAAGGGGGATCCTTGTTGGGAGAGAGGGCAAGAGGGAAGGCGATCTAGTGTGGGAAGCAGTCCCACCACTGATGCTTCTCTTGTGCATGCCACAAAGATGGCCTTTCCTCAGAAAAAAAAAAAAGACCCTTCTCTTTCCCTAAAGCCCCAAGACCTCTCTGGCCTTGGACAAGAGAAGAAACAGGTGGCGATGCCGGGCTACAGGAGCAGGTCAGTGAGAAGCTTAGGAAGGAGAGAGCCTGGTGAGCCTGGACAAAGAGCTGCTCGGGGCAGGATGCAGGGTCCACCTGGGCTTCCTTGCAAAAAGAAGAGGCCATTCAGGCAACTGTTCATGCCGTGATCCTTCACACGTTGGCTTCATCCTACACAACAGCCCGTGGGGTGGGGGTGAGGGGTCATTAACCCATCTTCCTTTCCCAGCTCCTGCAAATAAACACATTGCAAAACCCTCCAGCTGGAAGCAGCTCTCTTTATTGTTCACGAAGCAGTGGAATCTCACCCTGGGAAATGCTCCTCTGCTCACAGCTGCAGGAGGGCAGCGGTGACTCCCCAGCCTCTCCTCCCAGCTGCAGGACTTGGAGCACTGGGAGGGACCCTTCAGACTGGTCCTACTGGTGGATCTTCTCAGCGGTGCTAAGGAGTGAAGAAGAAATGCCTCAAGGTTCAGGTTCAGGTCCAGGGAGGGAGGCTGAGAAATGCTTCTCCTCTTCAGCCCTGACCCTCCTGGGTGTGTGCCTGGCCCGCAGGAGTCCCCGTGGTCTCTGTGGAGGCCCTTCCTGGCCCAGCCTCATGGCAGGGAACCTACACGGCACCAGGCTGAGGTGCTGTGTGAGGCTGGGACAGAGACCTTTGGCCAAGCAGCTACAGAGGCACTGGGCAAGTCCTCTGGCTGCAGATGCTGGGTGGGAGGTAGCAGGCGCTCCGTGATTTGAGGAGCTGGATCCCAGCACCTGATCCCCCTGGAGAACCCCTGAGTGTGGGTGGGTGTGGGGTGCCAGCTGGAGCTCTCACTTGGAGCACCCACCTCCTGCTTCCACAGCTCTGCTCTTGCGCCCGTCTTCCTACAGGGCTTCCTTTCTCTTCTCCAGCAGCCTCCTCGCCCGGGTGCCCCTCACGGGAAGGCAGCTGCAGCAGCAGAGAACAACACTCTCACCTGGGCTGTCAACCTGCCCACCTCTGCGTGGGACCTTCTACTCTGCCCCCTTCCACTTGGTACCCGTGACCAGCAGCTCCAGGGGGGGCGTTTAGCCCACAGCCTTTGGGCTGCAGGGGGAGAGCTGGAGTCAGGGCCTCTTCCCCGTCGTTCCCTTCCAGACACAGCCAGGGGATGGAGAGCCGAAGCTCACAGTTCGGCAACCTGCATCCTTGATCCCTCAGATGGCCAGCTGCCACTTCACTCATACTTTCACTCACACCTTCACTCCCTCCTTGAGGGCGCTGGCACGCGCTTACTTGGTCAGTGACTTCTCCAGAGCAGCTGCTTCCATCGTCTTCTCCGGGGGATGAGGGATGAAAAAATGCTGCCGCTGCTTCAACTCCACTGGTGCCACCCAAGCTCCAGGCGTGCCACCCCATAGGGACAGTGGTCCTCTGGGCATCAGCTGCACCTGTATTGACATGAGACAAAGGTTGGACCCTGGCCCGAGCACATTCTGACACACAGCACCGTGACAGGCAGCGATGCAAAGACCTCTCCCACCATCCAGCCCACTTGCCACCCACTGGGTGTTCCGGGAGCAACTTCCCCAGTCAGGGACACTGCTGGTGTAGCTGCAGGCCCTGAGCGCAGCCACCAGTGCCACCTCGGAGGGGGGACAGGGTTTGGCCCACTGTCCACTTGGCTCCTGCACCTCACATTCAGCTCCCTGTGGGCAGCAGACGGCAGGGAGGGGACTGTGGTGGCCACAGCAGGAGATCCAAGCGCAAATGCTATGGTGGCATTGGACAGGCCACACTGAAAGGTCCTGACCACCCAGCCTCCTCACAGCTCATAACCAACCATCCCTGCCCACCGCCCTGCCTGCTGCTCCTCAATGAGCGGGCACCACTGGAGCCTGCGTTTCACAGCATTTCAGACTACGGCTCCTGGGGAGCAGGAGAGTCCATTCCTGCTGTTCCTTTGCCTCAGCTGTCTATGGGCTTTGGGAACACAACGCCCCAGCCTTGGCAAGGAAGCTCCCAGGGCGGGCACAGTCATTCCTCCCAGAAAAAGCACCTACAGAATTGGCTGGGCTCTCGCCAGCCTTCCCCTTCCCTCCTAGCCCCACCAGCCACAGGGAGGATGCTCCAGCTTCCATCAGCTTCAGCTCACCAGGCTGTGTTTCCAGCTACAGGGCGAGGAAAAGCACCAAACGTGGTTTAGATGGAGGTGCCGAGCCAGGAGCTGCCACTCAACAGCATGGCAGGGCTCTCAGCAGGGTTTGCCCAAGCTCAGGAGAGTTTCCCCTGCAGCCTTCCCCCTCCAAGAAAGTCAGCAGGAAAGGCTCCAGCCCTCGGCCTCTGAAGCCAAGGGGAAGAACCTCTGAAGCCAAGGGGAAGAATCTCTGAAGCCAAGGGGAAGAATCTCTGAAGCCCAGGGGAAGAAGGCTTTCCCCGCAGTGGACTTGGAAGGACTCCTAGTCCTCAAGGGAGGAAAAAGAGACTCAGAAAGTGATGGGTTTTCTAGAGAGAAGCTTGCAGGTCAAGCTCAGAGAGGGAGAAGCGCCTGCAATGGCCCCCTGCAGGCAGAGAAAGGTCAGGTTTGGGAGAGCTTCCAGCTGCTGGCCGTACCCAGGCTCTCTTGGCCGCATCCCTCTCCCTAGGAGCCTGGTGCTCTGCCCACACCCGCTCGTCCTCTCCTTCTCTCTGGAGCCGCTCCCCAGCCAGCGATGCCTGGAGATTTCCTTCATCCCGCTGCAGACACGGGTACTGTGCGTCCTGCCGGGCGTCAAAGCAGACAATGGTGAGAGAGACCCCAATGGAGGAAACGTCCCGGCTCAGCATCCATCTAACGACACAGGCTCATCATCCACAGGGACTACCTGTCCTGCTCGCCGGTGGCCCTCACAGGCATCGGGTAGAGCTTGGGGCCAGGCCATAGCAGATCGCTTGTGCTTCCCTTCTCCCTTCCTTGAAGAGTTCTCCTTGAACACTGCTGGCAGTCTGCGAGGGCACAAGAGGGGGAGTTTCTGCTATGGCTTGTGCTCACCAGCCAGGTGCCGCTTTGGCAGCACAAGGCAGCCCTCCCCATGGACCATCCCTCATGTCTTCTCTGCTCTGACCCAAGGAGAAGCTGTAACCCAAGCCATGCCACCAGCCTACCGAAGCAGAGTTCGGGTGCCTGCATCCCAACCCCATCCTGAGGAACCCTCTCCTTAGTCGATCCCTGGGGCCTGCCCCTCCTCTGACCAAAAGAGGAGACTCCCTTGCAGCTATGGAGAATGAGAAGTCAACCATAACCTTCTGCTGTGAGCTTCTGCAGGCAGTTCCCAACATGGCTGTGCGCTGGCAGCAGGAGCAACCCTCAAAAACCTGCTTTCCGTTCCCTGCCCAGCATGGAAAGGGCAGGACACATCACAATGGTTTTGGAGTTCCCCAAAACCCTGTGTCCAAAGGCACACTCTCACTGCCTCAACGACCAGAGCCCTGGGGTTGCCTCCTCCAGCTCCCCACCAGCCTCACCTGAGAGAAGGCTCTTTTGCCCTGGCAGCCTCACCCAGCTCTCCCTCCACTGTCATCCGAGGTAGTCTGGTTGGAGAGAGACATCTGCGTGAGAGCAGCCGGCGCTTGTCAGTGAGAAGCCCTGTAAGAAGGTGACAAAAAGGCTCTTCATAGCAGCACCTTGGTGGCCATGCAACCAGACATGGACCAAGCCTGCCTGCGGGTCGGAGGGGGAAGGGGCTAGCAGAGAGATACAAGGGCATTCTTGCACACCAACATGAGCTTCAGGCTATCACTCCCTCTCCACCTTGCCCAGATTTTAATTTCTGTGGCCTGACAGAGCTCCCTCTGGCCTTCCTTTCTCCTTGCATTTCACAGGCAGGGAAGTGAGCCCTGGGTCTCTCTGCTGCCATCTTGGCCCCAGAGTGTCCCTTTGGGTACGTCAAGCCCACAGAGTAGTTGTCAGGAGACAGGTAAGGGTAGAGAGGTCTTGCAGGAGCCATCGCTCCCAGAGCCAGCTCTCAGTACCTGTTCTCTTAGGCTCTTCCTCCCTCCTCGCTTCTCCCTTCTTCTTCTCCTTCACCCACCCCTTGCGTGTTTGAAGAGGCCTTTCCCCAGCAGCTCTTCCAGGTGCTACACAGGGCTCGATCCTGGAAGCAAGACAACAGCAATTTGATTCCAGGGCACCACCTCCCAGGGTTGCAGGGCTCCGGCTCTCACCTTCTGAGAGATGCCTGCTGTGTTTGGGAAGGGAAGGGGCAATCACTAGCCCATGCACCATGCTGTGAATCCACCCATCTTCCAAAAAAAGTAGGAGCAAGTGTGGAGTGATGGAGATTCCAGTCCTTGTAAAAAGTCTCCCTCCAGCTCCTCCCTGAGCAGGGGGCAGCCCTGGCACTACCGGCTGACCCAGGAGAAGCTGAGAAGCTGCTGACGTGGTCAGCATCCAAGGCCTGCAGAAGCGGACATACTCACTTGGGAAACACGACGACATCGCCAGAAGCCGTCTGGGAAAGGGCGTTCCTTCTGCCTGGAATGTCTGAACCCATCGTCCTCTGCAGGAGAGACAGCCCCAGGTGAGGCCATTGCCAGGAAGGGATCCCGTTCCTGGCCAAGGCAGCCAGCCTTTGGGCTGATGAGGCAGAAAGTGCCCATCTGGCAGAGCTCCCTGTCCTCGGCATCAGCCCCTCTTTATTACAAGCAGGAGCTGCACGGGGAGCACCTACACCCGGGTCACAACACTGCCTGGCTTTGTGCAAGGGCAGGAGGCAGCCGTCCCAAGCAGGAGACGAGTCAGACCCACAAGGAGAAGCTGCTGCCAGTGGCCTTGCAGGGCATTTCCCCAGCAGCCATGGCAGGGCTGGTGGAGTGGGACACTCACGCTGAGGAGAGGTTTCTGTGGGTGGCCAGTGCTGTCCGGGGTGCAAAGAAAGTCTGTGAAAAACCTCATTTTGACTTTGTTCTTCCGGAAGCACAGGCAGCCAATGTCCTTGAAGATGAATTCTGCATCCTATGTCTTGCCAGATAAGAAAAGCAGGGTCTCTTGAACTGCAGGGTGCTCTGAGGAACTCTGGTGTCCACGGATACCAAGGCGTAACTCAAGAGAACAATGGGAGGAGCACCTAGGAAGAAAGAAGCCAGGAGCAAAGTAACTTAGATGGTGGTGGAGGACAGTCAAGCATGGGCAGCTGCCAAGGCAGAGGCAAAGCTGTGCCACAGAGCTGTCTTGCAGGCTCGTCCCGTGCAGTTCTATAATGAAGTTTTTGTTGGCCCTTCCTGTCCCCAGCTCGAGGCACCCTCCTGGCTGAGGCAACACTGAAATGAAGAGAATCCCTGAAAAAACAGAGCTCCAAGGGCCTGGTGCCCTACAACCGGTGGTGCATCACTGAGGCCTTCAAGGCAGTATCTGCTGTGGCATAGACTTATCCACAGCCACAGCTGGTTTGAGGTGCACCTTATCCATGGGTCCTCCTGCAAGGTCTTTGTGGTGCGTGCTGAACTACTGCTGCCAGGGGACTAAGAGGAGTCCAGGTCTCCTTCAGAAGGTCCTGAGAACAGCCTGAGCCCCTCACAAGCAGAGATAGACCCCCCCACCCCCGCAATCCACCGCCTGCCAAGCTGCAGCTCCTGAAAAGGTCCCTCTCTGCACTGTTTGCACCCTGGTGGCCGCATGGGACATCATTTCTGCTCATGGTGGCTGGCATGGCTGCAGGTGCGGGCTGGCAGCAGGGAGGATGAGCTGAGGCCCCAGCGATGCACCACTGGTGTGGGGCACCAGGTCCTCGGAGCTCTGTGGTTTCTTGCTGACTTTCCTGGAGAAGGAAGGCTGCAGGGGAAACTCTCCTGAGCTTGGGCAGGAGCTGAGAGCCCTGTCACACCGTCGAGCGGCAGCTCCTGGCTCGGCACCTCCATCTAAACCACGTTTGGTGCTTTTGCTCGCCCCGTAGCTGGAAACACAGGATGGCGAGCTGAAGCTGATGGAAGCTGGAGCTTCCTCCCCGCGGCTGGTGGGGCTGGGAGGGAAGGGGAAGGCTGGCGAGAGCCCAGCCAGCTCCGCAGGTGCGTTTTCTGGGAGGAAGACTATGCCCATCCTGGGAGCTTCCTCGGCAGGACTGGGGCGTTGTGTTCCCGAAGTGTAGGCTTCAAAGGGAACCACTGGAGGGCTGCAGAGGACTTCTGTGCGCAGCTTTTGCCTGGCTGAGAAGGTCCTGTCAGTGGGACATCACATTTTACCCGGGACTTACCGGTGGCAAGGAATATTTTTTTCTTGTCCAGTCTTGCACAAGAAAAGCTTCCTGTGGAGGCACCCCTTACTGACCCCAGAAATTGCTGTGTGGCTGCCCTACAGGACACATTAACCGGTAAAAGAGATCAAAATGGCACAGGAAAAACACGAGTGGAATCTTGTGGGACTTTTAGCTGCTGTTTGCTTTTTGCTTTCTAATCGAAAGCAGGGGTGTTTCTAGCACATCACTTCGGATTTCTATATTTGCTCCCTCTTTTTCTCTCAGCAACAGAACGATTCCTGTACTCCTGAGTTCTTTTCCTTTGATAAATTAATGAGATGACTTGAAACCAGTGGTAAAAACAGCATAAATACAAGAAAAAGATATCTATATAGGTAGTAATTTGGCAATATTAATAAGCCTATTCCAAGCCCAGGATGGATCACTATGGCATCCTAAGATGATGCTAAGCCTATCAGTTGACTCATACTTGGATTAACTCTGCCAGAAAAAAAAATCACCTTCATTTCTCATGGTTCTCTTCTAACAAAATTGCATCTTTTTTATAATCCCAGCTGGTCTGGAATAGTCAGGCAGTGTTTGCCCCATAGTAAGACGTTCTTCCCTCCCCGGCAGGCCCCATCTTTCAGCCAAGCCAGTGCATTGCTCAGAGCACCCTGCTGCAGGCTCGTCCCCGGCACCCAGGAGCCAGCGTGTGGCTCTGGCAACCAAAGGGGCTCTGAGCAACACCGTAAAAATAAATTATATCGGGGTCAGGGCCGTGCTCCTCTGGCCCGACTTTTACTTCAGTCCTTGTGCGTGGTGTTTCCGTCAGCTGGCTCCGGGCCTGAAGGGTCATCTAATCCGTACAAAATATTAATCACAGACTTTGGGATAAAATTCAGGCTGTCCGGTCATCCCATTTGTGCTTAGCACACCAGGCGTGTTCTCACAAGCAGCCACCCCAAATTAAACCTCTACCCTTTAAGTCATTTTCCGAGGCTTCTTCCTCAGGAGCCTTGACTTCATGTGCAAATCGGAGGCATTTGTTTTGCTAACGCTTCAAGGGTGTGCTGACCTTTCAGTCCTGAAAGGAAAATCTTGATAAAATCACTAATTAATGACTGAGTTTGAATCATTTGTCCCAAATATGTGGATAAACAAAGAAGCTAAAGGTCTGGCTATTAAACCGGAAAGAAAGAGGTTTCTTCATAGAGCGAGCTTGGCTGTTCAAACACCTAAAATGGTGGTAATTGATTTATATTCAATTATTTGAGCGCACAGAAGCAATTACAGCTAATCTTTAAAGCCCAGTTCTACTGTGAAGCGTTACTGTGCAAAAAAATTATTCCTTATTAGTTACCCGCTGATGAAAAACAGTGGTAGGAGGATGGAATTTCCCTTTTATTTAGAATTCAGACCCAATTTTACCTATATGACCTCCGCTCTTTGTATATTGAAAACAAGGGGGCTGTTCACCCCAGAGCTAATGAATCCAGCTGACAAACCACTGATAGGGGAGGGACTGCTGCAACTGAGGGGGGATTTGATCACAGAATTGTAACACTGGCTGGTGTGGTTCAAACAAGAGATCTCAGCTCACAGGCACCCAGGCTGTATTCATACAGTCAGCAGTCAGAACAATAAATGGCATTTTAAACTGTACCTCCTGCAGGTTGGTTGGGAAAATCGCTGAGATTTCCAAAGATCTCACAAATTCGCGATGAACCTCGTTTTAAACTGTTGGAAGGAAAGAGAAGCTTTCAGGCTGTTTAGCCTCAATACCCAAAGAAGCACTCTGGCTGGCTTAAGAGCTGAGCACATCAAAGAGAGATGGGAGGAGAAGGAAATATTACTTATGTCATACTAAGGGAGGGTCTGGGATAGCTCTCAAGGCCACCCTGGAGTGTTGTCTCAGGCTGAACCCACCACAGAGACCTGAGTACACTCAGCACATGCTCGAGCTCTTCACCATGAGGTTGGGCTGACTGCCTGCAGAAAGGGCCATGTCTGCTACATGTCACTGAAACGGGTCATGGGGGGTCAGTCCCTATAAACTTCTTTACCTTGTGGCATAGAAGAGCCTGTATCACGGTCTGCAAGTAAGAAAATGAGGAGAGACAAAATCTGGGCCACTGCCTCTCCTGCACCGCCATCCCTGGTCCAGCAGCCTCCCTCAGGAAGGATTCTTTACATTTGAAGTGTCTTGGCAACTTGAATCGAAAATTATTCCCTGAGTTTTCACCGCTCTGGAGGCACACAGATATTTAAGCAGTGGGTCTGTAACTTTTACAAAGCCGAACAAAAAAAAAAAACCAACCCAGCTTTATGCCCAGCTTCTACTCAAGAAAAAGAAAGGAGTCTGCATTCCCTATCTACAGCTACTAGTAACCTAATATTGTTGTCACCCAGCATCTCGCGTTTAACTCACTCCCAGCCTGCAAGCAGATTTGCTTAGCTGAGCTGTGGCTGAGCTGAACCCCAGCCATTCCCGGGCTAATCAGAATGACCCCCAGTTCACTTCAAACCATCCTCCAATATGGACTTGGGCACCGATCACGGGATGGAGTGATGGAGGCACAGCTCCAGTTCCCTTCAGACCACGCTGCTAAGGGATGGCACCTACGGCAAAGGGACAGGGTAGCAAACGGGGACAGTCACCTCCTCAGCTGGCACGGCAGGATTTGCCAGAATTTGTCCAGCAGAGCCCGCAGACTGAATAACAATTAGCTGCTAAGACTGAGGCGGTCCAAAATGCCCAACAGGAGCCACCCCAGCACACAAAACACGCACTTAAAGGAGCACCAGAACCCGTCACTATAAAGCTTGAATCCAGTCCTCCCTCCTTCGCTGCAGAGCAGTCCACATTTTCATATATATATATATATATTTATATATGTATCCCCCATTGTTGGCAAATACCTGGAGGGAGCACAGGTATATATATATATATATATTTATATATGTATCCCCCATTGTTGGCAAATACCTGGAGGGAGCACAGGATAAAGCATGGAGTTTCAGCTGCCTCGGGGAGGGTCATAGAGATTTCATAAATAAGACGTGATTCCCCCCATCTCAGAGAAGGAGAGGTGAAGGATTGTTTGGGAAACACTGCGTATTCCTCAAATCCAACACTGGCCAATTCAAGCAATTAAAAATCTTTTCCATGGACAGCAACACAGCGGTGTTGAGTCTGTGATCTCTGGACAACTGTGGGTCTGTGGACGACAACCAAAATAACCACGAAAACTAAGGTTTTAACAGTTCATTTCCGTTTGATATGGGGGGGACTGGGGGGTAGAGTGCCCAAAAAACATAAAAGGCCAAAAACCTCCAGTCTAGCAAAGTAGTTCTCTGCCAATGAGGGAGGGGAGTCACCAAGGGTAATCAAGGTTACAAAAAATATTATAAAATATAGAAAATAGGCGTTCTCCGCTCACTTTTCATCACGTCGCCTTTCAGCAGTCCTCTCCCAATCTTTACCCACACAGACTTTGGGAGAGGGGGTCAGTATAATACACTCTTTTTTTCACTCTCTTATGTAGATGTGTTGCAAAAAACATTGGATTTTAAGCGTTTACCAATCTTAAAAATGAGATACGAGTTTATTGCAGAGAAGGCAGGCTGCAGTCTCCGTGGCTGACATAAAGCTATCCTAAAAAGTATTCCCAACTCCCATTTCCTATAGTCACATTTGTACGCTTGAACTCCTCCAGTTTCCACCTTAATTGCTTGCACGTCACTCCGGAGTTACTCCACCACCTTTTTCCTCCTGTTGCCAAGAACTGCAGAACGACCTTCCGTTTTTGCACTGCTGCCAAAAGCAGCTTATTCAAAAAGTCAGAAAACAAAAAAACCCAAGAGTTTATGATAAACATCTGTATCTTTTTTACTAACATTGTTTGAACAACTACGTAAGCTCATCGAAGATGACTCGTCATCACTGGTCAGGCTGCAGGACAGCAACCCCAAGCTCAGGTCCTTAAATAGTTAGCAAGCCTGTTTCAAAAGCCCAGCCAAGAAAATAAAGGAATCTTTCTGCTTTCTTAAGGCAGCTTTGGAAAAGACCCAGACTGTTTAAATCACAAAATATTGAGCCGCAGTAATTCATGGTGAACCCTTTGTTATTCATCAGTAAATCACCACTAAGGAAAGGTAAGATTCCCTACTTAAAAAGATAATGAAGGGTTCTTGTTATTCCCCTTTATCACCTTTGATTGAGTATGAAAAATTATTAATCTGTTTAAGCTTTTCCACCAAATTCTCCAGTAAAATCAGATAACACATGTAAAATACACCACCAACAAAATGGAATGTAATACAGCTGAGGAACTTGGTGTAGGCTTTGTAAAATGAAATCGTTTGATAGTCTGAACTTGATCCAACCAAACAGAACCCATTTCCATTCAAAGGGACACACTCTTTTAAGACAGAAAAGCTAAAAAGGATCAGCTTTAGTTCTTAGGGACAGACTCCTTGTAAAAGTGCACCAGATACACCAAAATATCTTGCTCGATTACAAAAGGTTTTATTCTTCGAGCTGCTTAAGATGATGCTCTTCAGTGTTTCAGTGGAGAAAGCAATTTCCCAAGGGTGTTTCTGTGCGAGGCTCTTCTGTGACACTTTCAGTGCCTGCACTATTCAAGCTGGGGGAAACAACCGCAACAAAAAGAGCCCACACATGCACAAAGAAGATAAAAGATGCAGCCCCGCTAGATGGCAACCCTTGGTCTGGTAGCGGTGCCCTCGCCTCCTCCGCAGCACGGAGAGGAGCTCCAGCGCTCCTCCGGACTCGCACAGAAGTCCTTTGTCTGGCCTCTGCTGTGGGAAAAGCCGCCGGGATCGACCCAGCCATTGTTAGCTCCTTTCCAGCCTTACCAGGCTTCCCATGCCAGGTACTCCTCAAAAAAAATCATCTGGCACAAATGCAGCGGTACTTCAAAGAATATTGATACTAAATTCTTTTTTTTTTTTTTATTCTTTTTCAGTGTAAGCTCCTATAAACTGAAAATTCCCCTTTAAGGAATCAATGCAGAAGAGAAGCTAAGCTGAAGGAACATCTGCAGCTGCTGCTCGGTCAGGCTGAGTCCTGAAGCCAGCCCCCAACTCCTAGTGAGCCCACGAAGAACCCTCCCAACCTGGCAGCATCTGGAGCGGGCTGCCAGGACAGTTTTATACCCGCCCAGCTCTGCTGACACCCACAGAGCCCCTTCTCCCCCTGCTTTGAGACAAGAGCTAGCCCAGGAAGGCTGATGATGCTCTGCTGCTGAGCACCACAGGTCACCATCTACAAGGGAGCAGAGCACGCAAGGAGTGGAAACCAGCAGCAGGTCTGATTTGTGGCACTTCACGGCTACTTTTGGTTGCCTGTGGGCAACAAAACCATGCAATGCCTACATCACATACCCCAGAGTCTATTCCTGAAGACCTCTTTTTTTCAAGCAAAAGTCTCACTGAAGCCTAGGAGACAGCTGACAAATAGGATGGCTGTTAAGGTCTTCAGGATTAGATCCCTGCTAAATACACGTTAGCACATTGAGCTTGTGAAATGAACGAATCGCTCAGTGAAATTAAAAAAGAAAAGGTGTTATAAAGGTGTTATCTTCCTTTAGCAGAGACCATTGCATTGTCAGCTCCCCCTTCGCTCGCTCGGCCTCCTGAAAGCGCCGCTCTCAGGTGGGAAAGCTGGGCAGTAAGATACATGTATTGGCGCAGCACCAGCAAGCTGAAATACTCCCAGCAGCTGCCAAAATACGCTACAAACTCACACGCTTGAAGCTGTTGCAAAAAAAAAAACCAAAAACCACCTCTCCAGACGAAATAAC
>KZ512902.1:6581-18847 GCA_002844005.1 Limosa lapponica baueri
CCAGGGTCTCCTAGGATTTCAAGCCAAACTTTGGGAGAGAGTTGGGAATCCCAGCCCTATTGAAACGGTTGATGTAACGGTAGGCGGGAGCGTTGGACTCTAGCTTGTAATTGGGAAAGCCACCAGCGGAGGTCAGTGTCTCACAGAGACAGACTCTCCCCTTCCCTGCTGCAAAGCCGGCGCCTGCTTTGGGGGAAAACGGGTGCGTGCGGCTCCGACCTACCTGTTTCTCCCCATTTAATTGCACACCCGAGTGTCCTAAGCAGCCGTGCCAGCACGCAGGACTCTCCTGGCTGAGGCTGTGCCTCGGTTTACAACATGGTATTCTCTCCCACTGCTGTGTCCCAGCTTGAAGAATGCCTGAAACTGGTACATACGTGATCTTGAGAAATGAAGAGCGATTCCGTATCACAGTCACCAGATTGCACCTGCGTCTGCAGGTACGGAGCTGGAGGCCTCCCATCCTGCAGGATGGGCCCCTGCGTCCTTTGGGAATGCTTAGTAGGTGCAGCACTCAGAGAACCTGGGAGGAAGCGCTTTTCATGTGGCAAAATACGGACCTCTGCATAGAGTGAGTCATCTAAATGTTTTTACTGTCTGAGGGCTCCTCCAAGGGATGGTTCATCTCACAGTGAGCACTAAAAGTGCCCATGTTACTCTGTTAACCATAAAGGATATGTAGTGCGAACTGTTACTGAGATGCAGAGTTCCAAGTTTAAGTGAAAGAAATCTCACCCACAGTTTCAAGGACATGAGGATGAGCAGTTCAGCCTCTATATTCAGCCTTGTCACAACCAAAATGCTTCTGGAGCTGACCAAGAACAGAACTTGCCAGCATCTGGTGCACCTTTAGGATCAAATGCAGATTTCAGGTGTCTCCAGAGTCAGGCAGCACATGAGTGTGGATGTTTCAGGTTAACTATGTGTCTCTCATCCTGTGTGAATGCAATAAAAACAGACCTCTTTGCAAGCTATTCTTTATGCAAAAAGTATGTGTTTTAAGACTTTACCATAAACCAGACCAATTTCAAAAAAATCTGTAAGCAAGGCAGTGTTGTAACACTGAAACCAAGCCAGAAACCCAAATCTTTGGCTAGGAGGGAAGATCACATGTGGTTAAAACCTAACTATTTTTATCCAGTTTGCTAAATGCCTGTCTATAGTTGTTCTGTTTGTCCAGCACACATTTGTGGCTGGTGTACCAGAAGTGCCAGGCCTGGCTCCTGGGGCAGCTGGACTTTCAGTTTCATGTGGACTTTGAGTGAAAGAGACAAAAGTGCTCACTTGCACACTGACACTCGAACTTTGGTGTGCCACCTCCAGGCTTATCTCTACCAGCCTGGTTTTATCCCTTTCCCCCTTCAAATTTAGTTTAAAGCTCTTTCAATGAGCCCTGCTAACTCCTGTGCAAAGATCCTTTTCCCCCTTTGAGACAGGTGTACCCTGTTTGTTGCCCACAGGTCTGGTGTGTAAACTGACTGTCGTGTAAACATGATAAAAAAACCCAAAATGCTGCCCATGACACCAGGCTTGGAGCCAGGTATTGATCTTTTGGGTCCTCCTGTTTCTTCTCTCATCATTCCCTGCAACTGGAAGGACAGAGGTGTATATATATATAAGCTGTATATATATATAAGAGATATGTATGAGGTGTGTATATATATAAGAGGTATATGTAACTGTAAGGGCCCTGAGCATGTTCCCTGCCACTCCCAGCAGGGTCTGGCTGCCCAGCTGAGGGTCAGCTTTGCCAGCCCAGCTGCATTAGACACACACAGACTCTCACAAGGGTATTTGCAGAGCCCAGAGGAGAAGGAAATGGATGACCGCAGACGTATGAAACTTGGCCAGTTAGAAAGAGAAAGGCTGAAAGAATTGGGTTGTTTAGTCTGGAGAGGAGATGTATGAGGAGAGACGCTGGCACAAATGAGGAAATGAGCCTTTCCTTCTTCGTGGACTCACTAATAGGCTTGAAACAGAAGTGAAACTTGGGTACTAGAATAACATTTCTCACAGCAAGCAAGGAGATGTGTTGGGATACACTGGAGGGTGTAAAATGTCCAGTGCTCAAGCCTGAAAAAACACGTTAGGCAAATATCTGATGGAAATGGTTGTGGCATACTTGATCCTGCCTTGGCCAGCAGGATGGCAACAGACCCTTTCAAAGTCCTTACCAGCCTGTTTCTATCATCCATTGGTAAGTCACAAATCCTATGAGTGTCATACCTCAGACTCTATTGACAGAAAAAATAGTTTTAATTAATCAAGTTTTGTCTTTTTTTTTTTTTTTGGCTTAGATGGGGAGTCTTCTGAGGTTTAAACTTTTTCAGGTATTTAGGCCATTTATCTCCTGCACAAGTTAGTGGGAACTCATCATCTGTCTGGGGATTAGTGGGAATTCATCATTACATGCAGCCAAGGTGTGTGTTTCCATACTTATTTCTAAAGGTTTTCTTCATAGTGTGCACTAAGAACAAAACCACGATTTTCTTTTCTGTCCTCACCACATACACACACTTAGGCCCCAAAGGAGACAAAGAGATTGGTAAATAATATTATGAAATAAACCCTGTGTCATTCCTTTTTCTTCTATAAAGGATGTCGGTTTCTCTGTTTAATTTTCCTTCGCTACTCGTTGAGCAGGCTTGCGTGATGGGAAAGTCGTAGAGCACAGACCTTGGACATGCAGCTAAATGACATCCAGCACAGCTGCAGCATAGGAGGATTGGGGTCATGGTTGCTCGTTTTCTGATCAGTTTTCTTGTCCTGTTCTGTACAGAAGTTGGTTTGGCAGGGATTAGGTGGAATAATCTTTCTTATCCATGTGCTTTAAGGTCTTGGCTGTCACAGACACAAGATTCTGGCACTGCTGTAATGAAAAGAGAGACTCTTCCTGCCCTTTTTCTCTGTTCCTGCACGCACTTGCGGATCAGAAATAAGGCAGCTCCCTCTAGGTGGCCACGATTTAATGCCTTCTTTCCACTGCAAAATTGTTACACTTATTTTACTACTCTAGAAATAGGAGATTCACAAAGAATGTTCTCTGTGCCCTATTTGCAGACAGGGGACAACCATTAAAAATAGGAAAAAAACATTAATGTTGTGGGAAAAAAGAAAGTGAGACTGGGTGTTTAGCTGAAAGCTACCAGGCAAACTTACATTCATCCCAGCACAGATACAGTAAACTGCCACACACAGGGATGGGAAACAGATTAGGAGGACCCTTGGTGGGAATGACAGGATGAGTCACCTCCCTTGCGGGAAAAAGTCCAGAGTCGTCTTTGACTATCTTGAAACTGGTGATATGAGAATTCCTTCATGCCTCCCTCTCTATCAAAAGAATATTTAATAAGTTATTTTTTTATTAATTGCCTTAATTGCCCGGCCTCTTTGCAAAGTGCCGTGAGTGCCATCACTGCAAAACCCTAGATAAGAAATAGCTATTCCTATATTTTTTTTATTAGGAAAAAAAAATGGCTGCTCGCTTACTTAGTATTTTGCAAGGTAAGAAGACAAACAGGCAGGAAGGTTTCTGATTTGTGGCTGGGCTTTTGATTAGAGGTTACTAAGCAACACTAGCCTCATCTTAGCCCTACATTCCTCCTTGGAAAGCAATGTCTGTTAATGCTCAGGTCAAAACTGGGCTTATGTATACATTCAGCTGACATCAAAGGCATGCATGGGTGCAAAGAAAATCATGCTTTGACTTCCTAACTTACAAGACTTTCAACAATTATATTGCCCATATTTTGTTTGTGCTCATATTTGTGGCCTCTGATCACATGTACAGGAACAAGAAGAAGGTAGGCAATTCCGTGATTTTCAAGGAGAGGTTAACCCAAATACATAGTTCATTGAGCGTTGTTTGGTTGGTGCAGCTATCACCCTGCCCGATATTGGCATGCATTTTGTTTCTGATTCAGAAAAGCAGCAATTGTATTTCCCTCTATTTGTTTTTGTTACTTGCTTCCTCCCATCCCATGCCCTGCAGCCTCTGCTCTTCTGTTACGGATGCCAGCCTCTCCTGTTTGTTCCTCAAGTTTATCTCTACGTGGGCTTGGGCTTCCCAGCGACAGGGCCTCCTAGGGCATGTCCTCATGGAAATACTAATGCAAGAATTGCCGAGGTGAATTATACTGAAATAGTGAGACTTACTTAGGTGTTCTCCCTAAACACTTTTTTCACCAGCAGTATTCCTTGTCACCTGAATGATGCTCCTCTCAGCCACAGTTGCTAACCCGCCCAGGGGCCTAGGCAAAAATCCTTAATAAGCATTGTAAGACACCCCTCTAGGATTTGGAAGAACACTAAAGAACTTCTGTGCAGACAGTCTGCTAGAGTCGTTCAGAAGGAAACATTTTCCCACAGTTCATTGGGATCACAGGGTAATTCATCTTAATGGAGTGAAAGAGCCACGGGATATAGCCCCAGAAATCCCAGCAAGTGCTGACAAGGTAACTCATGTAGCTCTTTGTGGAGTGGCTGCCCTCACCAATTACCTAAATTAACTCAGCAAAGACTGCTCACACATAGAGAAAATCCTCCCTGACCTGATTTGTGAGGCCTAAATTGTTCCTTAGGACCCACCTTTGTTAATATGCCTCTATAAAATGAGTTGCTGAAACTAGAAGGTGGTATACTTTACCTGTTTGTGATATCTTACAAACGTTGATGTGTTCATTATGACAGAAGTGGCTGGTAGCGACTTCTCTTTCATGTGCCAGATGTGGGCTGCTAGTGACTTACATAAAACACTTAAACACATAAAACTCAAAAAAATTTATAACCATTTTATAAAATTCTGTTGCCATTGGTATAACAGTCCCTTGCAATTTAACAAAGAGAAAGCCCATAGGCTAGAAAAGTGCCCCTCACTGCTAATAAGCTTGGATTAAATGCATACGATTTAATTAACTCACTTAATTTCATAAAGTTCCATTCTAGTTTTGCTTCTACGGCTTGCATGCCAGAGAAACACACTGGCAGTCTCCCAAATAATAAATGAATACGGAATATTCCAAGTCTGGGCTCATGCCACCGCCGAAGTAGAGCCAAATCTGCAATAGAAATGTCTACAGACTGCTGGAGGAGAAATGCAGTGCCAGGGCAAACCCCTTTAAACAAACTCCCACACTCACAGGTCCTATTGCAAAGCAGCCCAGCTCTTCGGGCAAAGAGGTGGAAGAGAGGAACTCCAGGCAAAGAGATAGCAGGACTTTTCAGCAAATCTGTTCTTACACAGAAAATAAAGTTTATTTTCTTCTAATATTGTTCTCAGAACAGCTGTATTTGTCAAAATCTTTTTGTTAATTTGCTTGTAATTCAACCTGAAGTATACATCCAACATGGAAAAATTGGGATTGGAAAAATTGGAGCTTAGGTAATTTATATTTGGTAAATTTAGGAACAACCAAAACTGGGAATTTAGAGGGTAATTGTGAATAATCTTAACTAAAGTTACCATGACTGCTTCTACCCATAATAGCATTCTTCTCTGGCAGTTTTTCAGTAAGCCTGGTTTTCATTTGCAAATTTTAGGCAATGAAATAATTAGTGAGGAACAACTTTTAGAATAAATGTAGCTACACTTCCAGCTGGAAGTACACAAGGTAGTCTTTAGCCTTCCCTCTGAAAATAGCTATACTGGTGTAAAAGTTTTTTTATACTAGTTGTGAGTTTAGATTGGAAATATCTGCTGGTTTAATTATGCTATAATTAAATGTGCTAAATAGATATCGTACTAAATATCCTATAACTAGGAAGATTGCACTAATTTAATTGTATTGACAGACTTAAAGATTCGCATTTTTCTAGCACAAAAAAAGGATCAGCTTCATATCCACATTCCGTGGTGTCAGCTGAGTCGCTCCGGTCTCATTGCTGCAAATACAAGGTACTGTCTCGCATTAAAAGCTACGCCAAGTCATATCACTTCAGATTTACCGTGGACTAAAAGCATTCATGTGGGTTGTTATCATGGCTCACTTGGTCCACAATAACTTGTTAAGCCATGATAATTCAGTTATGGATTTGAGCTTAAAGGGCAATGTTTCAGAGTACTATAATGATGGTGCCGTAGCTGTAATACAAGTTTTGTATTAACACAAAACCTAACAAAATAGCACCCTCATCTAGTGTAGGCCTGCAAGACCATATTAAATAGTGAGTATTAAATAACAGTCAACTAAATGAGGACTATAAAGAGAATCAGTACCGGTTAGGATAGAGCTGATGATCAGCCTGGAATGCAGCAGTGTTCATTGATGCCCATGTGAATCTCCCACTTTAATCCAAAGAAAGACGATTTTCGGTTGAGGAAAGGGCCCTCATTCAGGAATGCACTTCAGCACATACTTGAATTTCACTAAAAGCACTAGGATTCCAGTTTGACCTTAAAACTAAACATATGCCTACACGTTTTCCTGCATGGGGACACTGATTTAGAGACTGAAAACCATGAAGTTAACCTCTTTTGAAAGCTATCAAGGTAGTGTTGAAGAAGATAATAAAATTAAAACTTCAAAAACTAAGGAAGTATTTGGGTCATTATGTTTCAAGCTGAAAGTGACAGCACTAAGATCTATTCAATGACAATGAATTATATGAATTAAACCCAAGGTATTTTTTTTTAAGTGACGATACAGTTTTTTTTACTGTTTGTGGTGTTTATTGTGCTTTAACAGAACTGGATAAATATGATAAACTGTTTAATTTTGGATTGGAGTTGCTGATGGAAGTGCTCTGAAAAGCTTACTTTCCCTATTAAATCTCACATTTAAATTATCCTAACTAGTCTAGATTGTGTAAGGAAATAGACATGGGAAATGCACCATCGGCTCCAAGACTCTTCTTAGTCTTCATCTTAGAGCTATAACGTACTAGGATGCGTTCACACGTAGGGTGAACACTTATAGTCAATTACACTCAATTTATTAGATTAGGTATGCAGAGGAATGACATAATAGCAGAGTCATATGGCAGTGGAGGTTTACCATCTGTTATCTGCCTTTAGCAATGGACCAGTTCTCACTGTTCACAGTGAGACCAGTTCACAAAAAGGAGCAGTGAAAAAATAAATGGGACATATGCTTTTAAATTCCCAGCTGGGAATTTAGTTCAGAAGTCTCAATTTACAATTGCACCATTTTTTAAGCAAACTGAATTATTTTCCAGTATTTTACAGCTGAAAAGATTTGCTAGCAGGCTCTTATTAATTGCATTTAATAATCTTCTGTAAGAAGCCTGTGCAGAATGTGCCAA
Organism: Limosa lapponica baueri; assembly: GCA_002844005.1. Lineage (NCBI taxonomy): Eukaryota > Metazoa > Chordata > Aves > Charadriiformes > Scolopacidae > Limosa > Limosa lapponica. The sequence continues at coordinate 13,842 of KZ512902.1, forward strand.
AAGCTATCCAGTCCACAGTTTAAGGGTATAGATCCAGATAATGCAATTGACAGCAGGAGCAGAACTGTGCAGTGGCTTTGTAACTATTCATGTGTAAGCGCTGAGATTTACGTATTAAATAAATTTATCTGTGCATAAATGCTAGCCCCCTGAAACAGATGAGGAGAAGATTAAGTGGCATTCGATTCCCAAGTAGCGGAAGTTAGGCATCTAAATCTGAAACTGGGGTACTAAAACCTTCTATTCAGAAATCTCATTCAACTATTTGTTGACCGGGTAGACTGCTGCCACCGTGGGTTAGGTGTACTTCCTTAGCAACTGAAATGCTGCTTCTCTGCAACCACGGCACCTCATTCTTCAAAAAAGGTACAGGTTAGCCTGATGTCAAACCCACCACAGAGTCTCATCTGCTTTTAGGAAGCAGTGGAGAAATATCTCCACATACTTCCCCAACGGCCGTTTACTGTAATTTCACATTATGCAACCGGTACCTTAGGACTTTCCACAAAATTCAGTAAGAGCAACAACTTTCTTGTAAAACTTGTTTTACACTTCTTTGAGACTCATCTTAGCCTGAGGGCTATTAGCTATTTTGGGTATGGCCTCTTGCACTCTTTTGCTGAGCTCTTGCAAATGATCCAGAGCTACCTGAAACAGGAGGGGAGGGGAAAGGACCGCTCAGAGGAAGTTGTATACTTCTGGCAGGCTGAGATCTGTGTCTTCATCAACACCGGTTCCAAAACCTGTGGTGCTTTCTCCTCAACCCTGCTCACGGAGTGCCAGGCTGCAAAGTTGCCCCCGGTGTCTCGAACATCTCCTCCTCCTGCCTAGAGGCACAGGTAGGGCAGGAGGGAGCTGACACACCGGAACTCAGAGTTAATCACCTACAGGGGATGCAGCTGGGAATCCGCTTATGAAGTAGAGGGTATATAGACCACCAACACCATGGACTTCTGTAAATTGCTTTCCAAGAGAAAAGAAAATGTTGTAAGTCCTTAATGAATGGGAGCAATAAAGCAATCTGGTTTTGTTCTTTTATGAATCATATGTATGTGTATACATGTCAAAAACATAAATTCTTTTTGTGTTTTTTGGTTGTTTTTTCTTGTTTTTAACCTGTGTAAACGAAATTTGCCTTCTCAAATCTCAGGCCTTTCTGCCTCTGTGCTGCAATGAGCAAAGATTGATTTATTTGCAGAAACAATCAATTCTGAGTAATTTTGTGAGAGCTTGTGAGACCTGTGACACCATAACAAAAGAAATATAGCATTGGTACTGCACTGTCTTACGCTGCATCTGCTTTGGGAGACTGACTTCCTAAGGCCAGTTGATATCCTTTATTCCTGCCTCCGTATCACTTCGTTGGGAATGGTTATGGAAAGTTGTTTGCAAAACAGGCCTTGACCTTTTCAGCAGCAAACAAATGCTGCTGAAGCAAGCAAGCAAGCAGATAGATTTCTGAGAATTTTATGAGAGGAATTTTGGATTGGGACTGCATTTGCCATCTCGTTTTCTACTGTCACTATTCCAAGATCTTATAAACTAGATTCTCGAACTCAATCTACCTACTGATAGCTCACATTTTCCAGTTCCTATTTCTGACGTCCATTGAAAACCCATTAAAAACATTTAGAAGTACATGGGCTCTAAAATTTTAATATTAACAGCTGAAGTAACACCATCTTCGCTCTTTAAAACTCTATTCTTTTAAAAAATAAAAATAATAAACACTGTTTTAATCAACAAAAGAGATGGGTTCATCCAGAAAAAAATGGACTTGAGTTAAAGTATTTTGTAAATCTATTTGATAAACTGAGTGATACTAAAAGATTTTGCTTTTCCCATGCTTCTAACTTTATAATCTCAAAACCATTCTCAAAACTAATCACAGGAGAATGAAATTCCTAATAATGTGTCCATCTGCAGATGAGTGTGTGCAGAAACTATAAAATTATATTATTTCACATGCATTTGTGCTTTTTTTCCTTCTTTTCTTTGTGTTTTGGATCAAGTTATTCTAGTGTAATTTCAGAATGAAGATTTATTTGCTGTTGTATGGGAAGTTCTCAAATTGCCAAAACCATAATTCCCTCCATTTGACATCACCAACATGTGTATTGGAACAGTTTGGTGAATTTGGTATCTTTTTACCATAAAAAAGAACCTAGGTTCAGGGACTTACTGACTAACGTTTCCCAATTTTTGTTGTTTTTATACAGAAACAAGCCTTCTGTGATCATATTTCCAATTTCTGTATATCTCTACCTGTAGGCTCTCCCTGTTCCTCAGTCATTCAGGATGTGCTGGCCAGTTTAACTTCATAGATTCAGAGAGGTCACAAAAATAATGTATGTGCTGTAAGAGTCATTATAACATATATTACCTTCTGAAGCTTCTGCATGAACTCATGCCTTTCAACTCATTTGAGTTTACCTGGGAAAGCTGAGAGGAAGTGGAGAGACAAAGATCAGGACCCCCCAGCATCAGGAGAAGCACCCAAGTTGGTCATGCATATGACAAATATGCAGGAAATCAAGTTCCCCTGGTTCCGGTGCTTGTTGAGTGGCCCGTAGGTGTACATGCTGCTCTTTTTGTTCCCAGTAACACTGTCTAGAAACCAGTGCCTATCAAACACGATTAAATACCGGACTATCTGGTCTGCCTTTGTTTGGCTGCTGTTTGGTGGTTATGGCCAATGATCACAGTTCTAGGGCATAACTCAAGTTATGGCACTGCTTTTCTATGTCTTTCTGTCCCAAACTTCTCCTAGTGATACTTTGCTCTTGCACAAAGCTGAGTAGAAAAATGTTTATTAGTGGCTGTAGTGCAAATTCACTGGAGTAACCTAGCTAATAATACCTGGGGGTTACGTCCTTGAACTTGCTCTGATTGTGGACTGAGAACAGCAGAAGGTATAATATTGTGTGTGTTTATAGGCTGTTAAATCAATACGCTGCTGGAGGGGAATCTTCCACATCATTTATAAATAATGGTGAGAGATGTGCTCTCAGCGACAGTGGTGTACATGCAAAGTGCCTCCATTGACTTCTGCAGTGTTATACATTTTGCTGCATGATTAATTTAACTCGCTCCCCCTCTTGAACCGTCCACTCCGAGAATTACTGCTTTAACCAGCGACTCGGCTGTTGCAAAGAACTGCCGTTCCAAATCAGCCCTTCTAAAGAACCAACGGACTAAAACACATCTAAATGTTAACTGGGAAACAAAAGCAATGATGGAAGTTAGGAGGACATGATACTAACATCAGACAGCTTCTGAACCATTGGCATCTACAGCCAGCTGTCTAGGGACGTATGCTCTCTGCTGATACAAAATGCTTATTTGCGCTTCTGGTGTTTCACAACACATCAGGTTTCAAATCTGCCACAGGTCTCCTGCCCTAGCCTTGTATTCAGCACTGAAAATATCAAGTCCTGCACGCCACACACATCTAACTTTCTGACCCCGAACTTTATTATTTTAGCAAATTATGGCCTACAGCTGAACTCTCCTGGAAAGTCATCATGTAGCTGATGCAAGAAATGAAAACATGTTGAAAGCATGGGTGTGGGCCCATGCACTGCCATATTACTCCAGTAGTGAACAAAAGGAGGAAGTATGGGCGATCATAAATAGCCAAAATATTCAGAATAATAAGCAAATTAATAACAAATAATTATCAGACTTGTCAAATCCAAAAAAGTCTAAAACAATAACAACATATTCATTAATTACTCAGATGTTTTGGTGAATGGAGTAGAAGCATATTCAATAGATGAATGATAGAGGTGTTTATCTGAAAGTTATCAGTGTAGTTAAGTCTTATGGACCAGTTTTCCCAGGTAAGAGGTTTTCTAAGTGTGTCCATTTTTACTCCCAATCCCATCAATACCAGCTGCTATTGCCCAGATTTGCTTATCTCCTGGTTCTACTTGAAAATACTCCCCCATCACCTGAATTACTAAATTGTTTTGTCCAATAAAGATTTCTAATTAATTGGAAACCAATTGGCAAAACTGTTAAAAAAAGGGCTGAGACTTCCTGACAAGTGTCTTACTAAATCTGTGTCAATGAGTATATTGGATAAACTAGACTGAAAGTTGGACAACTTAAGTTGTACTGTCAACTCAGAGAGATGCATTCCTTTCCTTTCCTGAAGTTCCGTTGTAAGTTATTCCCACTTTTATGACACGGTGCAGAAGCTACACTCGGCAAATCTAACTGTCAGTCAATAAGTTCATATGTTTTCCTAATATAAGCCAAATTGTTAGCCTTCTGATGAGGGGGAAATATCCAGATCCTGGAGCTCCTATACATGAGCTTCTGAGCAAAGATTATTCTAATTGGTGTGCAACCAACTGGCCATTTCAGCAATCTCTGCCCAAGCACTAGCGCTCATTTCCTCATAGCAAGCCCTTTTGTAATTGAAGTTGTTTTGACAGAATAGAGAGCGCGGTTCCTTGTTGATCTAGTGACCAAATAAACCACAACAAATGCCAAGCTGTGAAACACCACCAGCAGCAATCTCTCCTCCAGCATTTTCTTCTGACATTAAAAGGCTGTTTTGCAGCACAAAGAAAACAAGCCGGTAAAATGATGTGCCATCTCATCACCAAGTCCCTTTGTAGTACTGCTTCAACGTGCAGAATCCGCAGACTGTAAGGTCTCCACGTGTTAAACGCCCCTGCGTGTCTGCTCAGGCGGAATCAAAACTTGGCCAGGCCGCCCTGCCCAGGCAAATGACTGGAGACTTCAGGCGTCTCTGGCTGCAGCAGGAGGTGCCTACCTCCCAAACCTCTATGTGCAAAACGTGTGGAGCCCAGCCCGGGTGCCTACAGGTCTGAGACTCACGGCGGAGGCCAGGCAGCGCAGGCAATTGCAGAGAGGCAGCTTCTGCTCCATGAACGCCAGCATTCGGTGTGGTCCCTAGCACCTGTAGCCCAGAGAGGACATATGCAGGAGTCCAGAGGAGCAGACAGCCTGCAGGACTAAGATCAGGAAGGCAC
>KZ512923.1:0-18857 GCA_002844005.1 Limosa lapponica baueri
CTTCCCCGGCTAGCTCCGGCTACCCCCTGGGCGTGGCTCACATGGGATGGAATACCTGTATCCCTGCTAGGTCCTGGGGACAATTAACCCTATCCCCGCCAGACCCAGGACACAGTCTTTGGGGGAGCCTCCTCTTGTGTGAACTCACCTAGCAGCTTTTGCAGCACCTGCCCGTCATAAAGGTCCTCTTCAAGCTGTTTGACAATGATTCTCTCCTCCACCAGCACATCATTAATCCAGTCAATTAGAACCTGGAAGTACAGAAAAAAAAAGAGGCAAACATCTAAAAACTACTGAAATACGTTCCTTCCATTCAAGGCAGTAATCAGGAATATAAAGCAGAGCAAGAGAAACTGTATTTATGTATTTCCAAGTTACAGAGAAATAACAGAAAAAGAGATGCTTTTGCTCTATTTTTTTTAATTCAGGTGTTGCAGCAGGGCAATTTTAGTGCCCTCTACTTTTCCTCATTAAACTGTCTCCTTATTGCACCAATTCTAAAGTGAGTAGCAACTACAATAACCCTTGCTAGTATCTATGCTCCCCAGGTCCCAAAACTCATGTTTTACCTGTTTTTATGTGAACAACATACCAGCCAATAGATGACAAAAGTCCCACACTCCCACCACGATCTCCACCCTGAATAGATGGGATTGGTGTGCCAGAAAGAGCTCCAGAGGGGAAAGAGTGAATGTTCCTACTAACAGGAGCTAAACAGACCCACTAGCTAGATCCGTGCCATTAGCAATAGGACAAGACATTTTATCTTAAGCTATTACAGAATACAGAAGTCTGGAACTAAAATTTTGGTCAAATGGGTACAACATATATAATAGTGCCCATACGCTGACTACCATAACTATAAAAATCATTCAATCACCTGCAAAACAGGAATGAACATAAAGAACCTTCAAAAAGAAAAGGAACTGAGTTAAGTTTTCCAGGTGCCAAAGATAATAATTTCCAAACAGTTACAGGAAAAACAGCCTTGACCATTTGAATTTGGCAGTAGTGCTTTCCTCCAATTTATTATTTGGAAAATTAAATAACTTTCACAAAAAAATAATACAGTTCTGCGGAAAGAGACAAAATGATAAATCCTGCTAAGTCCTTGGTTCTGTAAGAGAAGAGTATTGCCGATCACAGACACGCAAAATCCATTAACTCAAGTCACCTAGAGCAATTTAAAAATTCTGCGGCTTTTAATTTGCTTCATATAAAATTGTGGATTCTTTAAATTCACTTTCTGATTAGAACCCATACTACCTCTTCTCGACAGTCATGATGGCTAAGAAAGTTTGGGGGTTTTAATATACAGGAGATTGTGAAACAAAAGCAAATAAACAAAATATAGACGGGCTTGCAATGGAAAACACCGACCTTGGTTATTCTAGGAAACACGAGCATTTGAATATGTTGATCACAAGGACATTTAAGCAATTCAGCCTGGCTACTGAGGTTCATTGAACCTACCAACCTCAAGTAAGTTTTGCTAGGCATAGTGTCCACAAAGAAGTTCACAATCCAAACATGAAATACTAGTGCATATGTGCCTCTAATCTATACCTTTAGTACTTCCAAAGCACGCTGAAAATGTGCAGGCTGAAACTCAGCTCTAAAAATACTGTAAGTCTACCCATTTCCAAGAGCGTAGATAAACAGGAATCACAAAGTGGCTTTGGGTACAGGGTGTTAAAAAAGGGAAATACACGATGTACTAATTAAATGTTTCAGAGAAATTTAGCACTGAAAAACTTTTGTCAAAGAAGTACATGAGAGATACAAATTAAACAAGGTCTGGCCATAGTTATTTTATTATTTTAATAGTTCAGCATCTGAATGAAAGAAAAATATCCCAAAGAACATTCTAACTTCTTTAATATTCAGGCTACAACTCCAGTTCTGCTAGAAAAAAATGAATTTGCAATTTATATTTAAGAAAAAAAGAAATATTTGGTTTTTGGTTGTTTCTTTCTAACAGCCCTAGAAGACTGGCAAATGTTGTAATTAAAAAACAAACCAACCCCAAAAATCTGCTGTCCCACTTCTTGCTTTCCTTATTGTGTCTTAATTAAGTGCCCAGAAAAATCTTTCTGCACAGAATATTTATTTTAAACTTTTACAAAGAAAATAAAGCACTATATTGCTTATTGAAATAAATAAAAATAAATACTTTCTGACTCTCTGCTCACAGAAAGTCAGCCCTCCGGTTCTTTGTAGTTTCTCCTTCATACAAACACAAAAGAAGAAGATATTCAATAAGCTGAATGTCTAAAAATTTAAACCATTTGACACAAGCACAGAGTACTTGGTGGGAAGCAGACAGAAGGTGCAGACAAAGAGCGTTTCCTGTGCATGAAATACGCTTAACTTCGATCTGTCTTGTCTCACACTCCTCTACCTGATCTTTCATTTCTGTGCCTGCGCTTCATACCTCTGAATTTCAATATTGCCTTTTAAGCTTGGGCTACATTAAATAATGGGTGTCAGAGAAACACTGGCAGGACTGAGGAAGTGCTTTATTGCGAAGCCTGTTCTCCCACTGTCAGCCCCAACACCATGCCTCTCCTTAACACACAATGTCTGGTGAGGCCACCACAAGATCCCACATGTAGCTAATGGCCTTCAATGCATCCAAAACTCATCTTCTTGTTCAGCATTCGCAGAGTCACAAAACAGCATGCAGGTACCTGGAAATGTTTGTCGGGTCACTTAACATGTCATACCTTCATTAAAAGCTGCTTTTCTATAAGCTTTAGGATTAGCAGCATGATTTTAAAACTTTAATACAATGTCCCCATGTCCTCAAAACCATGCCTGCCCTTCCATGCATATCCATACTCATATAAAACATCTCTGAACTGCATCAAATGCTCAGACACATGCAGTTGTAGTTGTAAAATTTCCAGCACTGCTTTAAATTCTGACGTATCCATTTATCATACCATTTCTAGGATAAGTGCATACATCTGGTTAAATGAGCTATGTTCCATTACTAAACACTGGGCTGAAAACTGAAATTCGCCATGAGGCAGAACAGCTGAAACAAGAGAGTGCTGGAAATCTAGAAAGAGAAATGAGTCTGCCTGGTTGACTTGGTTTTTTCAGTTCATGCCAGATGGGGTTTTACAAACTTCACCAGCTCGGTGAAGTATTTTTGTTCCGCAGGCTGGCTGCTCCCATGGTAGTGGGGCATGCTCAGAGTTAATCTGCAGAGTTCAAGGCCATAAGGACCACCACTCTACAGTAATGAACAAAATGAAAACCAAGACAAAATACATGAGCACATCTGGCACAATGGGAAAACAGGAAGCCCAGCCACCAGAAACAGCAAAGAAAGAAACCCCTGATTTCAATGACCCTTTCCCCCACCCCCATCTTCTGGGAGAATTAGGAAGCAGAGATCAAAGGGATGAAAGCGTAACTGGCCTCAGGGTTGAGCATGGAAATTAATATTAAAAAATCATATTCAGGCCTGGAAACTATTGACTGAGCACAAAGGACTGGCAGCCTGTAAACAAAGAGAAGGTTGCTTGTTTCCAAAAGCAGACCACGGAGCATTTAGGAAGCACAGCTTCATCTGTTCACATGTGAATCCTTACCAAAAGGACAGTGGCTTCATTTTGGTTTTCTCTTCACCACAATGAATTTAAAAAGGCCATCAAATTAGACATGGAATAAAGTTGATAATTTCTAAGACAGTGAATGATTTTCTACAAATGAGAATGTTTACTCGCTTCAGGCAGTATCTAGAGCAGCAGTGTTCAGATCTGTAATAAGTTTAGATGAGGCTTTAAAGACTAAAAGTTGTTGTGTATCAGCTGATCTTACAGAAGTCTTTGGGAAAGCATCTTGTAACCGTGACTCACTGCCTTTTGTCAAGGCAAGGCACTTTCAGACAGGACCCAATTCTTGCAAGCTGCTGTTCTAAAATTTTGGATTCAATTAGTAGAAGCTCTTCTTCATCCTTTTCCTACCGAAATCCATAAGAAACCCCCAGGAAATCCGCCACTTCCGTGAAATGTTACGTTATCTTTTCCTAGTCTCTGTCTCAATTCCTACAGCCTATTAACTCTAATTATGTTTAGGATGACAACCAGCAATGAATCTTTTGAAACTTTTACCCTTCAGCCATATCTGAACCAGAAGAGAAAAGAAAGATTCCTTCCACCTTTACACACAATACACAAAGAAACACACATGAAAAAGGAAAGCACACACAGATCAGCACACACACCCTTTTTAAATATATATATATATTTTTTTTTAAGTATTCAAAAGAGAGCTAGAAGAACCCCCAAACACTTTTTATAATTAGCAACATGGAGCAACTAAGGGAACTTCATATATTCATGGAAACTGAATTTTAAACAGATTCACAATAGTATATAAACTAGAAACCTGACTCTTAGGTACATAAGAGGAAACAGCGTATCACAGGACACACCTCTCTATTCCATCACGAAACGGCCTAAACTTACAACTCAAACGCTTACTTTAAGTTAGCTGTGCACTTGTCACTTGGGAAATACTAGGCAATGAGTAAAAGAAGCTCACACATTTCAGACACCAGAAATAGAGTGTTTTTTGAATAAATTATTTTTTTATATATATAAATAAAATTATAATCATCTCTCTTTCCCTGATCTGAATTTTCAGCTTTAGGTCTGTTCAGCCCTGTACCAAACTGGGTTTGATTACATACAGAGCAAATGAAGTGAGGAAAAAAAGGCTGCTGGACACAGAAGAACCTTAGCTGAACACTTCATATTGACAAATTGTGGCCAACTATTTCTGAATACCGTCGGTGATGGTAATAAAAACACTTTGAGGAACAGCTCTAGTTCCTGATGATTTTCATACGCGCAAGAGGACTTACAGCAGGTATTTTAGCATCCCCAACTAAGCAGCCTTCAACAAGGGGATTCATTGTATATTCGCTTTAGTAAGAGTGAGGGATGAGGCTTTCTGTTGGGTTTTTTTTTCTGTCAGTCTCTCTATGTTACCACAATGCTATCCAATCTGTCTCTCCAGAGTTACAACAGCTCTGTCAAAATCATCTCCAAACGCTCACACAAGCTTGTGCTGATCGATCCACTACGCGTATAATTCCTATGGCATGAGGCTCGCAGAAATTAAAACAACATTTTGTGGAGACAAAGAGATATTAAAGCAGTGTCAGCAGCAGATATCTCTGCTGGTTCTTTGCACTGACATCCATTTGCCCAACCACATGTAACTGACAGAACAGAAACACTCAAAATCAACGATGGCAAACCATTGGCACGTCTAACTCTGGTGTTGAAAGAGATTTGGGCTGGCACCAATGAAACTAAGTCATACTGCCAAGTTTCAAAAGGCATGAGGCTCTGTTGCTGTTATTGACACATTCCTCTCAGAGGAAAAGAGAAAGAACCATTTTGAACTATAAAAATCTCCATCTATTCAACTCCTCACTCCTTGCTAGTCCTTGGAGATCTTTCATCTCAAGCTCTGTGGGGCAGGCAGGCTTTTCTGCTGGCTGCTGCTGTACAGCACTGAGCAGAGCTAATTCTGAACCAGCACTGGGGTTCTTGGAAAATATCATTAAACACTGAAGAACAGAAAACAAGGAATAAATTGCTCATTTTTTTGGATTATCCAAACTCTGTGGCATCAAATAGGTTTTGCCAACATAATTCAAACCTCTCCCTGCCTTACAGATTCACACCAACATAGCGTTAAATATTTCTCTAGCTGAATCTCTGTAAAAGCTCTCAACTGCTGAGAAGTATGCAAATGATTAGCAATTACCTAAATTACATCATTTTCAAGTAGGCACTCTGAAGGACACATCTCTCCTCCGGGGATGATCCCAAGGAAACGGTCCCCAGTTAACATGCTGTTCCCAGTACTGGCTGCTGCAGTTCAACTGGTAATACATTATGCTTTTCATGCAAGTAGTGGGGTAGTGAACCAGAGCCTGATTCTGCGATGCGCTGTAAACACTCACACTCATTCTCAAGTGCTGTCCTAGCCCTGATTTCCATTTCTCCTGAAGGTTTTCAGGTTTTTAAACTGGAAAACATAACCTTGCTAGACTACGACATCCAGGGAAGACTCACCAATTCACATTAAATTCAACAGCAAAATTCCCAATTTAAAAGCAATTCTGATCAAGTCTCCTGCATCACAGAGTGCATCTGGTTCCTTCACTGCAATTACTCAGCTGAATTATTCATGATAATATCATTGCTCCACTGCCAAAGAAACCACAGTACATTTTAAAAGAGTGGTGCAAGACCATTGTACATTTTGAGAGAATTAATGGATTTAGGTATCACAATTTAAAACCACAATGTATTCCAGGTGAATTGGAATAACAAAGCGAAATGAGCACAGCTCCTTGCTAAACTCGGGCTTATGTAGTTTTGTAATCCTAAACATGTTATTGCCAGTGTTAAAAACAGATCACTGAGCTTGTTTTAAAGACATACTAGATGAGCAGTTTGCTGAGGCATTCTGTGAAGCATATGCGTGCAGCCAGGTGCACAAGGTTTCCTGAAAGGAATGTGCCACAGCTCAACCCCCTATCTGGAGACAGTATACGCTACTCAAAGTTTTCAGACCCACCCAGCTACAGCTGCATTGTTGTTTCTAACAAAAATAATTGAAAAAAAAAATTTAAAATTATAAAGAGGAAGTGTAACACAAGCACAAATGCTTTTTGGAAAGAGATCACACTTGTTCAGAATTGTCAGCCCTTCTCTCTCTGCTCAAACTTTCACTGTTGACATCAATGACACTGCATAGAAAAGATTCTCCTTAACACTAACTCCTCAAGATCAAACCCTTCATCATGAGCATTGCTGAGGCAGAAAGCCACACCTCACAACAGCACAGTTGGGAACACGATTATGAACACCTTGGGCAGGTGTCTCCAGTGACAATACAGATTCATGGCCCCTGCCATAGCACACAGGAAAACGGAGGACTTTTCTTCTTTAAAAAAAAATCAACAGACAAAGAAAATCTCAATTCTAACTTTCCTATAACACGATAGGTCTCCTTGTTGTCCCCCACTATGCCCTTGCTCATTTCAGTCCCACTCTTTCCTCTCCTGAGATCTCACTAGTGCTTTCCAAAGCTCCTTCCCTGTTTTCACAGGGAGAAGGAACCTAGGTTTACGTGCAGCAGCTGCAGGTACATTCAAGCTAAGCACTGATCCTCGCTGTGATAATCACAAGGATATAAATGGACAGTGGAGCTTTACTCCATAATTACCAGGAGCATTCCAACATTCAGCCTTTTCTTGTTTCTCTTGTTGCTTTTAGCCTTACCACGGTGATAACCTCAGATTCCACAAACATACTTCGGTAACAAGATGTATTCCCCAACTGTATTGTTGGTAATCAGCTTGTAGATGACTCCAGCTCACTATTTAAATTGAAGAAGGACAAACCAGTGATTTCTTACCTTGATCAGTTCTTTGAACTTGGGGTCTTCTTTTGAGTTAGGATCAATCATAGTGCGTTCTTCATTCTCCTCTGTCCAAGTAAAATGGGAAACTTTAGTTAGATCCACTTCCAAATGTACACTGCTGAAACACTAACAATTTCTAAGCATGAAGTGGCCTGTCAGCTGATAAAGAATGACAGTGCCTAGTCATCATCTTAGCAAGGGAATATCTGATGATCAAAGTCTTAGGCATTTTTAGAGATGTGCAGTAATGTACCACAGCCCTAACTTCCCTAAAATATGATTGTTTCCACCGACCTTCCCCAACTCAGATCCTGCAAAATACATCAGGGAGATCACTGTCCTCTATACCCTGTGGAGAACGTTAACATTAACATGCCAAAAAGTGTAGTCAACTACTTCTCTCCCTCTCCTCAATTTGCACTAAATTTCTATTTGAAAACACCTGTCCCAAATGACACCATCTTGAAGAGTATAGCAAGCTTATGGCACTACGCTCAGTGCAACTGCTGAGACTCGGGCTGACAGTTTGTGCCTCTGCTCTCTGGAGTTCCCTGAAACTTGGTCACATACGCGGCCCCAAGTGCCTGAACTCCTTAACCTCTGGTTAAGCTGGAGAATTAAAACTACCCCAATTTGTACCAGTTGTACTTGTGCATGAAGAAAGAACATAAAACAGATTTCTGCTGCTGCTGTGGGGCAGAGAGATGTGGGAAATGCTCTTCAACAGTCAGCAGGACAACCACAAGAGGCATGAACATAAAGATTAATTTTTAGAAGGGATGATTTGATACAGAAATGTTGGTAGCAGAATCAACTTGAGCTCAGTAAGGCTGACAACCAAACAGCCTTTGACAGAATTATCTTCACAACAGCAGATAGGGACACATGCATCACGAGCATGTTTATATGTTACCGTAGATATGGACACCAGTATTTAGGAAGCAGCTGGAGCAAGTCTCATATTTTACATTCTGGTGCTTGCTTTCAAGTAGCACACCTCTCCCTAGACTCTTCATTTGAGCTCCTCTAGTAACAAAATGGTAGCTATGATCTAGGTCTGTTCCTTTCAGTGGAGAGCAAACCCTGGCTACTACGCAACAGGAACACAAGGATGGGCGACAGTGTCACAGCTACATGAAGGGACCACATCTCTTCAGCTAAAATAATTATTTATAGACCCATTAATTTATCTTTAGCTGAGTCTAGGACTCTGTAGAGCATGTCTATTTTCCTGCTGATTTCACAATTCCTTCCAACATGACAACGAAGGAGGGTTTTCGGTATGACTGCTGGTCAGGCCATTGCTGCACTGCACAGAGGAACCCTTTCCAACAATGACCAACCCACAGCAACTTCTTATTGCAGTGCTGGACTTCACTGCTCTCACATGGGAACCATGACACTCACGCATCCTAGACACAAGACAGATACCTTAGACTTCACTCAGACATTTGGGTTCAGTATTTCCCAGAGCCCCTGACCTTTATTAAAAAAATAAGACTGCGTTCTCTGAGCGTACTTGACAAATTTCTACAAAATTAGGAAAAAAACTGAATTCTTTTGCTGCTTTTCCCTCCCACCCTGTTCCTTTCCTTCCTCATTACACCCTGGGGTGATTCAGCTCAGTCAGTAGAGCATCTGTCGTTCATTCAGTGGTCAGTCCAGTCCAAAACGCAACAGGCAGTCTAGTCATAAGGAAGTGGCACCCACTACACACCCAAAATATCACTAACTGAAACCCTGAACAAGATTTGACCCATAACGATATACGATCCACCACAGAACTTTGCTTAAGGTTCACTAGTGGTCATGGCTTTGCACGACAGGCCTTCAGGAGCAGTCTTGCATCTTCTAAAGTCATACACACCTTTAGTGGTAGCCAGAAGAAATCATTGGAGACACTCCTGATCCACAGATATACAGACAGCAATCAACACTTTGACCACGTCTCAGAACATCACTTTGTATTTCCTACTATTCTTCTAATCAGAAAAGCTAAATGACTAATACTTTTTTGTTTTTAATTTCCTGGTTTATTATTTGTCTCCGTGGCAGTTTGCTTCAGCTAGTTACATAGATTAGGAGAAATATGGCCAGGAAAGAAAAAAGTATTTTATTCCAACATTTTTAAACACTTTTTGCTATTAAATTATGATGTTAGTCTTCTAGGGATTCAAGGAGGGTGGGTAACGGAGAAAACAGGAATTTGAATACTTACCTTCTTTCTGTAAAGCATTCCTTGTTTTAAATACTTCTAATCACATTTAATTACTATTTTCAGCAGTCTAAATGCTCATCTATTCATTCAGTATCGGATCCCATTATGCTGTACTGTCACTTGCAAAGTGGCAGCAGTAACCCAAGGAGGAACATGGCATCCACTAGTTAACAACAGTGCAGTACATACATTGAGACAGCCTAAGGGTTCCATAGGAACCACAACACACACTTCTGCTACAGACTTTCTGTGGGCTGGCCTTTTGCACTTCAGTTCCCCAGCTATGTGTATATATATATATATGTGCATATATATATATAGACAGAAAGAATATCACTTGCTTACCAGAGAAGGATGTCCCTGAGGACAAATAAAGACCGAGATCCACTTGGTTAATGGAACTGAAGTCACTCTTAAGCAGACAAATTCAGCAGTATTTTCCATCTAATTCTTTCCAAATGTCAACTTTCCATTTGCTTTCAGGGTGACCACAGAAGAACTCAAGTTCTCTGTCAATTCATCGAACAAGTCAATTTTCCCATGAACTACCTAGTTTAATTGTACCTGCAATGCTGGCACTGCTCTTTAAATTCCAGTTTAGCCTTTCTAATTTCTGATCTACATATGACATGCAACAGTTCTTAACTCTCATGCTCAACTCTGTTTCAACTGAGCAATCTACATTCAACAGTAAAGCAGAGGATATGGGGGTCACCATGGCCACCTTCATTAATAATTGCTTAGTTGAGGTCTGTAGCTTGAATACTTTACCTAATAGGGTGTCTTCTGGATGGATGTCCGCGGCACTTGGGTTCATTGGTGCATTGATAGCATTTTTACCTTCCTCTTGGAGGTCACTCACTGAAGAGATGGAAAAAACAGAAAGAAAGACCATAATAAATACAAAGTTTGCAGATATGTAGCAGTTGATGTGGGTATTCATCCTAAGAGAAAACATCTGGTAGATCCATTTCAAAACAGGCCCACAGTTTATGGAATTAAGAAATGCAGCCACAGTGGAAAATAAAATCAAAGTAACATCCTTTTATAGGTTCTTATTAAACTGAGCCACCACACTACTGGCTGAAAATATTTTGCAAGAAACCCAATTCTGTGGTAAGAGCAGCCTCAAGAGTGCTTGTTTCTCCAGAAGGAAAGGGTGTGAGCTTTGTCTGCAGGATGGCCCATATCTACAGCAAACTGTAAAAACAAACTCCTTTTCTGATAAGTTGACCACCACTCCTCACCACCTTTTCCAGCTGCAGAATACCAGGAACTGCAACTTGTTACTGGTCTTATTAAAAGCCTCAGAGAATCCCAGGGAGACTTCCCAAATAAAGATGAAAATGTATTTAATTCTAGCATTGCCGTGGGCTAAAAATAGATGTAGCACAATCTGGTGAACACGAATCTGGAATTTCTGATTTCAAGCTTTTACCCCAATCCTACAGCCCTCATTTAGGAAAGTCAGTAAAGTATCCTTCATCAATAAAATGGATATTAAACAACTTTCCTATGTCCTGCCACATGGGAAGAACTGAACTTGAGAAAAAGTACTGAACAACTGTTTAGTATCTTCACAGAGCTTTATGGTAAGAAAAGCAATAAGAAAAGCACTGTACCAATGTTCCACCCTCCAAGGTACATTTCTCCCTAATGTCAGATAATGATTATTTATTATAAGCCAAGCTATTGAAGCACACACATTTGAAATGGGGGATACAAAGACACTGTAATAGCGCCATCTGTTCTGTTAGCATGGGCTAAGATGTGGCAGCATTTGTGGTATTGCAGTCTCCTTAGGAGAGGTCCAAATCCCATACATTTTTAGGGGGAAAGCAAGGATTTCCAAATAAAGAAGGTCTGCAAGACAAAATTCTCTGGGGAGAGAAAAGGAGGAACAGTTAACTAATAGTAACAGTATCCCAACAAGCACTTCCTTCAAGAATATTCGCTATTCCCTTTTCCAGTTGGAAAATCAAACCACAGGCTAATCATTTGCATGCAGTCTGTAGAGGTTACAAAATCCTGTATCAGTACTTGCTTTTTTCCTGCTCGATAGAAGGGGAAAACACAGTAATATTCCTGCCCCAGAGAAGGAGAGGGAAGAAGAACCCACTACAATCCCCCCTCCTTCTTCCCACACACACTTTAAAAGAAGGCGCTTAAAACAAGTTACCACATTTCTTAATTGCAGTTCCAAGATGTTAGCTAATTCTGGTTCACAGCACGACATTGAGCATGACTAAAATCCTCAGTTATGAAATTCCGTTCCTATGCTCTGCAAGGAACAAACACCAGTCCCATACTTTTGAGACCTTGTGGCTTATGAACCATGTTAGAGAGGCTGGTTAGAGCTAACAAGGCACAAAGCCTGCAGGGAAGGGGGTCTGCCAGCAGTAAGCACAGCTTGCTTTCTGCATTGTGTCCCCTCCGCAAAGGGAAGGGAACAAAATAGCATCCCCGACTGCAAACAGAATACTGTGTCTGCAGGCTGAGATTTAACCTTCTGAATAAATGCTGTTATTAAAGAAACTCTTAATTATCCCTTTTTTTTGCATTCATTCTCATTTTTTGGAAAGCTTTCCAAACAAAACTCAGGGGGGCCTCTTAAACAGACCAAAACAGCTCTCACAGTATGCCTTACCCAGCCCAGTCTGCATTACACCCAACTAGAGCTTTGTCACCCGCCCAGCTCTTACACTGAGATGCCAATAGGAATACAGCCACCAGGAGGCACAAAAAAAATCGTGTGGAAAGCGGATATTACAAGTGAAGATTTTTAAAACCCTGCTAGGACTATAAATGCCCACATTCCACTTAAAACATACTCTGTTTGAAAGTACCAGCCTTCTTTCTAGATGTAACTCTTCTCATTATTACAGCATTGCTGTCATTCTGGGAATGCCAATTGTTCGATAAGGTCAGGGCATCGCTGTTCCTAATGTTCCGCAAATGCAGGAGAGAGCTGCTAAGCTCCTCTGGGCAGTGAATACATGGTACTGTCTTCAGCGTATGCTATATAAACAAAATGCTGCATAGCCAGAATGCTATTAAGCCAGAATGCTTTTAAATGCAGCTAAGATATTTTTATTCCAAGAAGTTTAATTAAGATGATACACATGCTCTTTTTTTAAATGTAAATATTTATAGATCTCCACTTTTCCTAACAAAAATACCTTGTTCCTGACCAATTTACTAAATTGAAAGAAAATATTAATACAAATTTGTCTATTAAGCTCCCATCCCTCACGACATGAAGAGCCACATAAAACCCTTAACGCTTGCCTGCAGATCCACTGCAGCTGGGCCAGATCCCATAGGACCACAACATCCTCTCCTACTGCTACCAGCAAAGCACCGCTATGCCACCAGAAAGTCTCCCAGAGCCCGCTGCCCAGGGACAGCCCTGCTTACAGAGAACCCGTACACCAGGTCCTAAGCCTTAGGAAGAGATTCTGGCTACAAACATGATGTCTCCTACCTCCTTTTTTGCGCCTCTTACACAGGAGCCCTGCCATCCCGGTGGCCGCAGATGAACCGCGTGGGCCGTCAGAACGCTGAAGGAGCAGCAGCAACTGGATAAGGGGCTGCCACCTCGGGACTGCCAAACCTACGTTAATTTGGGCATGGTGACACAGGAGGAGGCACTAAGATAGCCTCCCAGCTGCTAGGTTGGGGGAGCAAGAGGGAGGGAGGACACAGCACTTGGCCATGGACTCCCAGCCAGGAATGCCTCCCTATCCTTTGCCGCCCCTGTGGATAGCCAAGCGCCTCCCTTGGCCTGCTGCTGGCCACCCAAGAGCAGGCACCTCAAAGATGGTGTTTTCTCCGCAAGGAGCTTCCTGAGAAAGCCATCTCCACCCTCTGGCCAAAGCACAGTCGGGTTCCCCACCACAACAGCTTGCCCCAAGGAACCCACCGATTCACAGAGCAGCAGCCAGGGTGCAGAGAAGCAATTGCACTCAGGAACATAAATCTGCCAGGGGACTCCCAACAACCTGCTGCACTCCAGAACCCTTTCATGCTGCACTTGGAACAAATGCTGAGGACTTTTTCCCCCCCTCTCACTGCCCCCAGTCTTCACTTATCACTGTTGAGCAAAGAAACAGAAGCAGGAAAAGGAAACTGAGCCACAACACTGTAAAAAAAAAAAAAAAACTAACAGAGAACCCACAAATGAACAAGTGGAGACAGTTAAAATAGTCAGGATGAAGGTACATTTCTGAGAAGAACCTGATATGTGTTTTAATGCAAATTTACAACAAAGAACAGCTTTCGGCCCATGCTTTCACAGACCCCAAGGTACTGTTAAAGATTACGGATATTAATGGATTGGCAAACACCAACCTCCTCAACCTGCCCTACTGGATCAGCAACAGTGGCTTTGCTGTAAGATTTACACCAGGTCCTTACATCAAACAAGCCATCCATGCAAGAGGGCATTTTGCTGGTAGAGCAGAGCTGCACTTGGCACCACAGGCTACAGTCATGATAGGTCCCACGTGAGGTGTTACCACTTCTTGCCTGCTCTCCACCTGCCCATTCACAGGTCCCCTTCGATTCCTCATAGGAAACACCTTCCCTTGTCATCTTGGCATAGTTCCTTGGTCTCTAAATGACATCTGTGTAAAACATCCTTCTCTAAAGCCTAATCATTTAATTTCATAGAATAGTCAGAGGAAACCTGCTGTAGGGGAAGACAGGAAGGGGGAGGAAATTGAGGACAGGCTGGAGTAGCATCATTTAGTCTGGGCTGGTCCCCAGCAGAACCTTTCCTGTATCTGTCACCCTGGGCCAGTTTGTTTGCTCCCACTGACAGGCCAGGGCAGGGCAGAGGTCTCCCTCAGACATGCCAGCAGAACTCGTACGAGCAGCCCCAGCATCCAGGGAACGCTCTCCTGCCCACGAAAAGAGTTTGCCCCCACCCTGACCCACAACACAGACTCTGCTAAATGGTTACAGCCTTCCCATAAAACTTGCTGATGGTCTAAAAGGCTCGGCTGTGAACTTGCACAGGACAAGTCAGGTGTAACTACAGGCACAGAAAGATGATCGCCTTGGAAAGGTATCTGGCAGAATTAACCACAATTTCTCCCAGATGTCTGGGATAGCCTCCCTCCCTTCTGGCTGGAGATCTCTTCTCTGAGCAGATCCCCAATTAACAGGCAGCACGAGTCCTCCAAATTGCTTCAGCCAGCACTAGCAAAATCCAAATGTAGCAAGGGACAGGCAAGTGGCCAAAGCATTCAGCGAAAACTCCGAGTATTTCCCTAAACGAAGAATTTAAATTCATGAGTAAAAGGTCACCTCTCCACCAGTCCCCAGGAAAGCAGCGAGGGTTCCTGGCAGCCCTCCCATGTTTTAACAGTCTCCTGGCAGTGTCAGCAGTCAACACGATTTAGCCGCATTGGAAGCTCTGCTGGCCTTTCAAACAAATTAACTTAATGAGTGGATCGCATACACACATGCTATACAGCACTACATCTGTAAGCCAGGCAGGCTGCCTCGGTGCACGGGATTACACGCAAACGGCACAGAACAGGAGCAATTAGCTGCAGAAAGTTGGAAGTGCCAGCACAGCTGTCAAGGATTTCTCACAAGTCAGAAAACAGCCTTTAATGTCAGCAGGAGTGCTATAAAAAGAAGAAAAGTCTCCGCTTTCCCCTTTTTATAAGAAAGAGCAAGCTGATGTCAACAATTTGATCCTTTCTACCTTCACTGTTACTAATTTTAGTGTAATTCTAAAAGATATCAACAACAGCACGGTTCACCTCTTAAGTCTTTACCATTCGCTGCCTTGTTATTAAAAAATTGACCGCAAGCCTCTCCTTCTTAGAAAAAAAACAGATGGTAAATGCTACTTAATTTTAGCTCTAGTTATTTCCGACTATGGTGCCGAATCCCACCCCGCAGAAAGCAGCAGCTGTCGTGACGCCAATCACGGGTTTCTGGATAGGGTGCTTTCCTTCCCATTCAACCAGCGCCGAGCTGGCTCCGCAGCACCGCCTGACCACAACTTTTTACACAACGTACTTTCATCTCGTGGTTAAACCCTAACTTTGGAAGCTACTAGGCTGGTTTGTTACCCTTGGGTCCATTACAGATGAGTTGTTCAAGTAACTTTGCGATCCTCTTCGGTGGGAGCCCCACACAGGAGGGAAACGTGCAATGACCATGTAACACAAACTGCATGGGAAGCTCTTTTCCTGCCCGCAGTGTCTCACTGCTTCCCAAGTTTCCTTGTGCTTCCCAGAGACAAAACTGCAACCAGATGTGCCTTTTCAGACAGTGACTCACCTGCCTGCAACTCATATCCTGAGTTCAGATAAACACGTGCAAAATAGGAAGTCCATATTCAAGACCGTTCCTCCCCCATTCACACCAGTGACATGACCCTCATTCCCTCACACCTCAGGTGAGACGTGGCCGTGGGACAAATCCCCCTGAGGAAGCAGTCAGCCCTTGCATAAAAGGTCAAGTACCTGCTGGAGCTCCCGCTTCCCACATGAGGTGTCAGACCAGAAGGCAGTAAGTCCCTGGCGGGTAAAGACCTGCTTCTCTGTGTGCCTGTCACAGGCCAGCACACAACTGACTTTCCACCTGACACCTAAAACTCTTTCACAAAAAGTCATCTTCAAAATGACAAGCTTTCTAGGAACATGAAAAAACAAAACAAAAAACCAACCAAACCAACCAAACAAACAAACAAAAAACCCCCCAAAATTTTACAAAACCTGGTATTTTCCAAGGAAAATTGTTGTACTGAAAGATTTCAAACCAGCTCCAAATGTAGTGCATGCTGATACACTGAGTCTCTTTGTCTCTTTTCTATGGACAAACCACACAGACAACTCACCAGCCTGCTACT
The DNA here is from genome assembly GCA_002844005.1 of Limosa lapponica baueri. Classification (NCBI taxonomy): domain Eukaryota; kingdom Metazoa; phylum Chordata; class Aves; order Charadriiformes; family Scolopacidae; genus Limosa; species Limosa lapponica. The sequence goes on from KZ512923.1 coordinate 16,551, forward strand.
GCATTACTAATTGCTTAACATTTACAAAAGGCTCTGAGATCTTTTGATAGAGACTGTAGGAGAAAGACAAAAGCCTCCATTAATTATAACAGAGAATTAATAATCACAGGCAGATCAAAGGCAAAGACTTGATCAAATCCACATAAAGGCACTGTATCAAGGGACTGCATTCAAAGCAGAGCTGTGGTAATAAAGGAAATTATTTATATCCCTCAGTAGGCAGACAAGGCACTCACAGCGGACTGGCACTGCCTCTTAAAGAAATGGAAAGACCTTAAAAAAAGGGAAAAGTAAAGCTAAAGGCAACTTTTAGGAAAGGGCTGTAATAATCCTTTTGTTTAGTTGCAAAGAGCAGGCCACACTTGTTTATACGATGGACATGTTAAACTTACACAGACGAGTGGTCTACTCTGTGACTGCCAGAACAAAGATACCCCCTTAACTTTCGCCAGAGGTAAAATACACATCTAGCGTGGGAGCAGCATAGCCAACACTTGAGCCAGCGAGAAACATTTATGAGAAGCCGGGGTTTGGTTTTGTTTGTGAGGGTGAAATACTGCTTTCAGGTTTTTTTTCCCATGAAAATTCTTATCGATCATGTTGTTTATTCGGGTTTTTTTTTAAATTTTGGATGAAAGAAGAATTTTAGTTTTATGGAAAGTGGACACTTGTGTTGAGATAGCCAATACTAACACTGCTCCAGCTACCCTGGCCAAGCCCCGCACACGTACCAGCCCTCCTGAAAAAAAAGGAAGGGTTGTTGTTCTGTGTTGCGGCAGAACGGGAACTGGCAGAGAAGCAGCAGCTTGGGAGAGAGAAGCACTAAACAGACCGCAGCAGCCACGAGCGGCTTTCAACATGACCAGCACTGGCAACTGAACATCAACTCAAACAAAACGAGACTCTGTAATTACTAAGGAGAAATATCTTTAGTCAGTTACAGGGCCCACTTCGGTTCAGCAAGAAAGCTGAATTCTACAAAATGAAGCTGCTGTGTGAGGAACCAGTTCTCTGCTCCAGCTCCCTGCAGGGCCCCGGGAACTCAGCGCTGGTGCTGCCAAGGAGGATGGATAATCCTGCCCTCACCCAGCCGCTGCCCGTGCTGGGCAGCCGTGGACAACACAACAGCCAGCTAAGCAGCAGTGGCCACCACCGCTGTTACACTGCTGGCGTAACTGAACAGGTAGATCCCCCTCCGGTATTCATCGGGCTCCGATAACAACCGGCAAAGCCGGAGCTGACCCACAGCTGCCTGGGCATAAAGAGGCAGTGATAACAGCCAAGATGAGCCCACAGTCCCAACACTGAGCCAATGTATTTAACCTTCGGGTCTTCTTTCCAGCAGTTGTACCGATCCCATTCAAGCCTCACAGCTACCAAAGCACCAAGCCAGAATCCATTTCAGCATTTGGCTCCCCAGCTGCCTTAGTCCCTTTCTGCTCAGCTCATGCAACGGGTCTAACACCCACTTAGCAAACACTCAAATAGGAACCCTTCAAAGCATGTTCTGCAAGGCAGAAAAGCAAGATGCATACTTTGGCAGAAGCTGACAGAGAGCTACGGAGCTAAGACTAAAAGTCAAACTTGGGATTCATAATTTTGCTTTAAGTCCCTGTTTCTCATTTCTTTAATTATTATCCTAAGCTTAAGTTACGTCACTGCCTTTATCAGGCAGGCATCCATGCTGTCAGCAAAGGGACACTCCAGCCTTCTCCTCCATCCCTAGCTGCCACTCACCACTTCCCTTTTGCTGGCACTAGTGGCTGCAGAAGCCACATCATGGCACAGAGCAGGGGCACAGGGAAACTAACCAGATAAGAAAGGAAAAAATATAAAGTTAGTTTTCACTGTGTAGACACACAAACAGTAATGCTGGAAAAAGAAACAAACAAACAAAAAAAACCCCACACCCCACCACCAAACCAGCAGAAAAAAGAGTGTGGACAAGAATAGTGTTACAAAGATCTACAAAATTACACCTACAAAAGCAAGGTTTTCAAGCATGGAAAAAGCCACCCAGTAGGATACTGAGCTGACACACTGACGTCGTCAGCTCTGCTGCAGTCTCCCTACGTTGACCTCACAGCAGCAATCCCACAGCTTTGAAAATGGCGTATTTTTTTAAATCACATTTCCTCATGCCCGGGAGGCATAAGTATACGTTTAAGCAGCTCCCAGCAAACAGTTCTGACATTTTGCCCTCCCTGCCGGAAACAGAACAACACTCCCCTTCCAGCAGATGAGCAAGGAGAGGTCAACAAGCTGCATTTGTTACTCGTGATGTCCTGCAGCATTCTCAGGATGCAC
>KZ512939.1:6194-18868 GCA_002844005.1 Limosa lapponica baueri
TTTTTTTTTTTTTCTTTCAAGATGTCAAGATAAAAAAGCATTGACTTCAAGCAAAATGTTCCAGACTTAATTGAACATAATATTATCAAAATGTGCTGATTTTCAAATTTATCTAGATACATGGGAGACAGTGTAAAACCTGAACATTTATCCAGTAAGATGAGAACTTTTCTCTGCTAAAACTGGCAAATGTTGATAACTTGGCAGAAACCTGAATTTAACTTCTCCAGCCTACTTCTCCGGGAATTTAATCACATCTAGCTTGTTTTGGGGGATTGATAGTTATGACAAGTGTATCAAATTTCATGCCAGTGGTATCTTTTATGTTTCCTGAGAGAGGAGAAAATAGCAATTTTACCTTGTGCCCAGGAGTCACAGAGAGCAGGAATTGTAGGGACCTGCCACATCGAGTTTTTAAATAAAAATGAATTGCAGAGCAGCGTGTAGCAGGGATGGGGAAGGGGGAAAGGAGTGAGGCATTAACCGTAGAGGAGCATTTATTGCATTCCCCCAGCTTTTAATTTAATGCAGCACCGCAGAGGGCTATGAATATGTATGATCTGCATTTTGTTCAGATGTGAGGTGTCTATGAAGATGTCTGCTTGGTTTTTTTCAGGGGATTTATAGCTTTTTGTTGTTCTATCCAGAATTAACTAATTTTGCAAAGACGATGTTTATATACATATCTTGTGTAATTCCTGTTTCCATGCTGTAAATATTGAAAAGCAGGGGGGTTTTGACTGGTTTCCCTTAGCTTATTTAGGGGAAAGTTAATCTTCTTGTAAATACTTACAGCTTTACTTTGAAACTTACCTAAAAACAAACAAACAAACAAACAAAAAACAACAAAAAAACCCAAAACAAACCACAAACCCAAATAGTTCTGAAAGTTGAAAGACAAGTTTTAAACTAGCAAAGCCACATCTATTTAGGAGAACTGTATTCACAAGAAATACACAGCATCCAATTCTGTGTTCCTGGGGGCAGATGTTGGGAGTACCAGAATTGGAAGATGGACGCATAGATTTCCACATTCATTTTGCTGCCTTTGTGAAACAAGCAAAACAAAACCAACCTTTTCTAAATTATTATTAGGATTATACATCAAAATGAATGATTTGGTATAAGACTAGGAAATCAGGCTTATGGTGAAGGCAGGAGAGGGGAAATACGAGTCTGGTTTTAGCTTTGATGCAAATTTACATGTAATTTTTGGCAAGTCACAATGGGACAGATTTTGTAAAAGAACTTGACTTCTGTGAAGACACCACAGTATGGGACCATATTTTTAAGGGAGCTCAGCACCCAATATGTTTATTTGGAAGATCTGGCACTGATTGTTGGTACCAAGTACTTGAAAATCTGTCTCTGAGCTCCAAAAATCTGGCTCTGTGGGCCTGATCCATACCTCATTCCAAACAATGAAAATAGTTGCCCTGACTTGAGGTGATCAAGCCCTGTGACCCCCCATGGTAAATGAATTAACCACATTTCCTACCTGATGTCTTACTCACTTGAGTTTCATGGTTTCTTCTATGTGTATCTTACTGAAATGAGATAGTACCATAAACTGAATTATAATAATAAAGTGCAAGTCCATTGCAAGTGAATAGGTGCTTTGAAGAACAGGCTTGGCTGGAATAAATACCACTTCTTGTTGGGTTCCATACAAATTATTCCAAATAACTGTATAATTTAAAAACCAACAGCACCAGCAGCCTAATTCAGTACCACATGCCTGGTACCCTTACAACACACTTGTGAGGTGTACTGCACCCTCTGGTCAGCCCATCCGAGGTGTCTCACTGCAGGTCACTCCTGTGGATTAGGGCTCAGGACTACTGACTCTGACCCAATCCCATGAATTAAGGGGTAGAACTCAGTGTCACATCTAAATCAGTGCGTCATCAGTTGAAAGCAAGGGAGCAGTGGTGGTTTATGCTGCCTTTGGAGCAGCTTTGGTGCATACCAGCTTGTTTTGTTTAATGCTTTTTATTATGACATTGCTTTGTGTGGTGTTACTTTACATTTTAACACAGCTTCATTCAATGGAAGAGAAGCAGTACTAATAACTTATGCTCAGCATGGAGATGCACACAGATCTTGGGTATTTCATTCTGTCACTGCTAGCTGTCTACTTATTGTGCCGGCAATGCTGGTGTGGGAGGAAAATGTGCTAATTAAGTCCTCTTTTTTGTTATTTCAGGAAACCTACCATATGAATATAAAATAGTGATTGCTGGGAATCATGAACTGACATTTGATAAGGAATTCATGGCAGACCTTGTTAAACAAGATTACTACCGCTTTCCCTCTGTGTCCAAATTGAAACCAGAGGACTTTGACAATGTTCAGTCACTCCTGACAAATAGTATTTACTTACAAGATTCAGAGGTAACAGTTAAAGGATTCCGAATATACGGTGCCCCGTGGTAAGTCTCAATTTAAACTTTCTTTGCTGTTTATTACTTGAACCACAGCAGGAGTCATTCCTGCTGAAAATGCATGAAGCTGCTTTGTTGCGTTGCCCTGCAGAACAGTATCAAACTTAGCCGTAAACCACTCTGAAACAATTGCCACTTTTTTTTTTTTTTGTGGATAAATAGGCTGTATTTAGCCATGCGTGTGAAATACGAGAAAAAGAATTGTAATTATTTCTGTTCTGCCTGCTGAATGCACTGAAACAATTGTGGACTCGATATCCACTCTGCGCTTGTGGATTAACTGCAGTGGCACCTTAGTATGTATTAGGGAAGGAAGTTCCATTAAATATATCGTATGCTCTTTAGGTGTTTATGTCTGCTGTGCTAATAGATTAATATGGTAGTGTTTAACACCCACACCACACGAAGTTCAAGGAAGCAGGTGCTTTAAGCATTATTTCCGATGAGTTCTAGGCATTTTTTTCTTTTGCTTGTAAAGTTGTGATAACAAAATTTCAAGCCAGTTTTGATCTCATTCCACTGCTATGCTGGGCATATGCAGGAAAAATTGCTGTCCAGTTTTGTACTGAGGAGACTCTTCCTTGTTTTTTCTACATGTTATTTAATTGTGATGCCTGATATCTCTGCAGAATCTTTGGTAACACTTGTTTTAAATTCTCGTGCTAACTACAGCTGCAGTCCTTTGAGACTCTACCAGAAACCTGAACTTCAGTGATGGTGATAATCATTATACTACTTGGCATTCTCAATTGTCAGCTGAAGTACTTAGATGCTAATTTATGCACACCTATAAGAAGGGCTTATTATAAGCTTAGAACTTATATTTTTGATGACAGACTTGCTTTAAAGGTGAAAGTAGAATAGGAAGGGGGAATGGCAGGGATTGAACCAAAGAATGGGGCAAACCTATACAGATGTTAGAAATTTTCCCCTTCATCTCATCTCTATGGACAGTTCACTTGGCCCCCAGGCCTTGGTGATTCATACAGCACCACACACGTTGATACTTCTGACAATGCTTTTTTTGTCATATCTGTACATTAGTGCTGGCTAGAAAACTGTGATCTAGCTCTGTATCTCACAGTCTTGACTTAAGCTGCTGATTTTTTTAATTTAAGTCATAGCCTTTAGCTAGTAGTTTAAATCAGCCTGACATTGCTTAGCTGAAAAAAACCCACAACTCTAAATCCTGCAGTATCAGCTAATTGGGGAAAGATGATCTCAATTCAGGTTAGGAATCCTCTCTTAAAGACATTTCAAAGTAATTTTTTTAGTATAGCAGCATATAACACAGAAGAAGACAGGGCACATACAGGCCTTAGGTAGCGTGAGGTGGATTTGAGACTTGCTGCAAGGTGAGCAGCTGTGTGAGCTGGAGGGTTAGCTATTGTGTTCAACTTCTTTCATCTATATATCTTGGACGGAGAGGGCTTGTGTTCTGCAGGCATCCAGTGATTACAAAGCGTAGGCATCTTTTTGAATTTATTTGTGGCTGATTTACCTGAACTCTGCTACTACAGACCTGCTAGAGAGATCTGGAGAACGTAGGATCCAAGTCTGGGGAAGAGAGAGCTTGTTATTCTGAAATAGAGAACTGCATGATATGCCTTTACATTTACATTTATATGTACTGGCAAAATGCAGTGATCTATTTTCCCCTCTTTTGCTTCCTGAATCCATAAGGGCAATCTGTTATCCTTTTGTCTCCAGCTGCATTTAGAAGTTCTTTCATTTTGCAGCTATACACAAGGATTTAGAATGTTTGTTCTGAAATATGAAGGGATGCCACATCAAGGAACTGAGTTGTTTTAACCATAACAAATGAATGCTGTATGTATTCTGATCTAGTCATAGAAGAGAAATCTTAATTAGTCCTTCCTATAATCCATTGATAACTGGGTTTTTCCAACTAGTGATCAATGGGAAATAAAGTTAGACTGCTAGAAAGGCATGCTGAGCTCTAACCAAGTGCAGACTTCTCTCTAAAAAGATTTGTGTTCAGTTATGAAAAACTGTTATCAAAGCATGTGTTGAGCAACTGTTGATGTGGAGTTGAAGTTATCAATTTGAATACAGCTTTTTAGATCAACTAGTTGTGTTTGGGCTGTGTTTGGAGCATTGAGATGTGTCGTCTTTTTCTCTCTTTTTCTTTCTTTCTCTCTCTCTCTCTTCTTTATAATGACAGTTCCTGGAAAATGTGAAAATTCAGCTAGGTTCATGCATTTTAGTTGATCTTTGAGAGGAAGGAAAAGTCACATCAGGTACTAGAAAAATCTGTTCCAAATCAGTTGTGTGCCTGGAAACCGAGACAGAATGATCAGACGAGCCTGTTAGCGCTTCTTAATTTTTTTTCTCCTTCCCCTCCAATCACATTGCACTCTACTGCTATAAATCTTCAGATTACCCCAAAGGAAGAGAATTTTGTGGGGGTTTTGTATGTATTTATGGCCTCCTTACCCCAATTAGTTCTGTCACAGAAGCGGAACACTAGTCATTAACCCAGAAGATGCTCCAACCCTAAAATGAGATAAGTTGACATGTTCAATTTATGTGCATTTTTGTAAGTATTTCCAGAGGGAAAAAAAATTCTCATTTGCTGATAAAGCTACTGGTTTTAATTTAAAAAGAGGGATCAAACCAAGAATAACAGCTGTGATTCTGGAGGTTTCAGCCTGTCAGGGGTTTCTAAGAAGTAATTGCCAGAATACTGGGAAAACTGGCTATAAGTTATCTATTTAGAAAATGTAAATTGCCAACTCAGTGTAACTACAGAAAAGAAATATCAGTCCATATTCATTACATGTTATTACTCATGGTACATCTGAAAGCTTTCTAAAGACCTAAGAGAATTCAAGTAGTGCCTCCTAACTTACAATTTAGTAGAATTTGTATGTAGAAAATAACTTACAATACACGGGAGCATTCATGTGTATTTGCAATTGGAATGTGCGGTGGTGCATATCAACAGCCTCTAAGGAGCAGAAAATTTGAATTTAGCCTGATGGTTCTGAGAGTATTAAATGGCATTAGCTGGAGGGGAGTTGAAAACAGAAGTATCAGCCCCTAAAAGGGAAAAGAGCAAGGGTGGGACATGAATCACACTCAGAGCTCTGCTCATTTTCAGAGGTGGAGAATGTAAAGGACATTTCACACCTTAAATAGGAGATTCTTTGATGTGCCTTGAAGGAGCAAAATGGCTGAAGATTTTCCATTTGGTCTACAGAGAACATTCCACAAAAAGATTTCCATCCTTTCTTTTCCTTCTGACTTTGCCCTATGAACCTGGCTTGTTTGGTGGGGAAATTATTGATAGTTTATACTTTATGTAGTCAAAATTCTTAAAGATTCCAATGGAAACATTTTCTCCTTTGAAAATTTGAGATTGAGGCTACTTATTGAACAGGACAGAAATACAAACAGTAATGGATATACGAATTTTTAAATCTTCAAACTCCCTTTGTGAAGTATATGTAAGCGTAACTCATACTGATGTATCTGTAAATGGGTAAGGAGAGAGAGTCTTTTTACTCTGGCTTCGGGTGCTGAATATATGTAAGTGAATATGTATAAGTTTTATTTAAATTCAAATGTTGTTATTTTAAAATACATGTGTTTTTTAGATTATATTTGAAATTGTTCATTCATGCTAAGGACTGGATTTACTGTAGTATGCTGTAGACGTTTGCATACAAATATTCTAGCAGCGTCTGTTTTCTAATGAAGCTTTAAAAGCATTCAAACCACCAGAGAACTGCAGTTAACTGGAGCCAGGATTTGTTTAAACCATGTTTTGACAGAAACAATTGTTCAGGGAGAATATTTTCCTCTATTTTATTTTGTTCTGCTCTTCAGCTCTACAGGTAGCTCTTTTGGTTTGCTTGAAAGACAAAAACAGTTAAAATTAAAAAGTATTCTGATAAACTTTGTGTGCATAGAAATTTATGGTAGTTAATTTAATGAATAACACGGCAATAAGCTTTTTTATGAATTTTGAATTCTGTTCTCTATAAAACTTCCACTAAAAAGTTATAAGCCATAAGTATAAAATAATCTAATAAAGCAATCATTTACATTATTTTTAGCTATTAAAATATATGGGCAAATTCCACCCATATCTAGCAGAGTGAAAAGTAAAACTGAAGACTTTCAACATATATATTTATTTATGTAAGTATAGCTAGATGAATCTTTTTGAGGGAGGAGAACGTTTAATATAAAAGCTGATTTGATATAAATCAATGCATTTTAATGGTTAACGGAATCAACTTTATGGAAATAACTGAAAAGCACAAATGTAAAAGATTAAAATTGATTATTTAAATAGCGACTGAAATCTGCGATTTGCATCATTGTGATGAAAATCAATTCATCCTGAATGAAGCTGGGAATAAAGCTCTTCCCTCCCGACAGGAACAGCAGCATTGTTCAGCAATATCCTGCACATTTGTCAAGTTGTAGCTTGTTCAGGTCTCAAGAACAGAAGCACAAAGCTGGCCTCCCAGTTGCTTTTAATGAATACTAGTGGGTTTTTCCTATGTCCAAGAATTTGATCTGTAGGGTGATCCAGAGGTCAAGAACAAACGGCTCACTATCGCTCACCTCTGCGAAGCCAAGGCTTTCATTTGCTTTTTTTAGTAACTCTAGAGGAAGTGCCTTAACTCTTTTTCAGAAGCAAAATTTTAATTGGCATAGATAATGCAGCCGTAAGAAAGTATAGACAAGTTCAGTCATCTCCTTTTAAAATGATGTTTTGTGCATTTTTTTGTTTTCTTTTTAGCCCAGTGTAAATTTAGGGGGTTTAATCAAATAATTTTGCATCAGTTTGAAATAATTTCTATAACTCTCGTTCTTTCCCTGCTTCATTTGCAATCATATTTTAATACAAGTAGCTCTAAGTTAGTACCTCTCCCTTGTTTTCAGACTTTGTGTTTATCCTGTCAGAAAAGCATCAGATGATGTTTTGGTTTTTTTTCTTTTCAATTATAAGTTTTGTAATGCATCACGGATTTTGCTGACAGTCCTCAAGTTCTTGAAATAGCAAGCAAATTAACAGCAGATATTGAGCGTGAGGACTGGAAAACCAATTGGCAAGTCACACGATAGGATTCAGATATACTGATGGCTCGGAATGGATCTCATTTCTTTTATTTTCATACACTTAGTTGGCAATTAGCTCGCGCCTGAAAAAGGGAGGAATAGAAATTGGACTACTCAGCAATAAAGTTCTTCATTGCTGTTCAGCAGTGAGGAAGCCAGGGGCAGACTGGACAAGACAGTTGGTGGTGTACCAGTTTTTCAGGAATTCCGGCATTTATGCAGTAGAAGTCAGCAACTGAGAAAAATATTGGCAAAGACTGAAGTCTTCTGTCTGTGTGTTAAACAAACACACCACCACTGTAGCATGGTTGTGTTTAAAGGTGCAGGCTTCTGTTTCGTTTTTCTTGGCATTTGTCCTTCAAGTCTCTCATTTTAGGATCGAAGAATGTATTCCCCTCGGTCTAGAATTGCAGCAGTTTGTTTACATTTTTTGCCTTGTTGGGAATGTCGCTGATTTTTCTTCACTCTCTTTGATATCAGATTCACTTCCAAGAAAAAAAAAATGTCCTGTTTACTTTTAAAAGCTTGCTTTCTTTACTTTTTTTTTAATAAATAGTGGAATGTTTGTGATTTTAAATATATTGTCTCATAAGTAATTTTGAATACTATGATGCTAACCTGTCCTGGCTAATTGTTTGGAAAGCTCTGCATCTCAGCACTGGGGCACATCATGAAGTCTTAACCTTTCCTTCAGGCTTGACTTCAGCAGGAATAAGAACTTCAGAGTTTTCATTACTAGTGTAACACACAAACAGTGTCTTTTTGTGAGTCAAATTCTAGCCAGGTAAAACCAACATAAAATGGTGGCTCTCCTAACTCCTTTGAATCTTTCCCGGTGTGGAAACAGGGATTTGAAGTCCTTCAGAGCAGAAACACACAGATGATTGTGGGAATCTGTGTCTCTGACTTCTGCTCTGTTTTCCTGGAGTACAGTAGGTGCTCTGCAAAAAAGCAAAGAGCCAGAATGAGCATGAGCTGTGCTGTTGAGGGGCTAATTATTTAAGGTGGTCTCCTGTTCGTAGGTTGAAGTGTGGTTTGCTCAATAACAATATAGAAGTTGGACAAACATAAACCCACAAGTTGTGCTTGTCTTCGTAGTTTTGCTTTGTTTCATTTGGGGGTTTTGGGGTCTTTGTTTGTTTGTTTGTTTTACTTCCCAGCTGGCCAGGAACAAGAAGTTTCCTTCCATTTGCTGAGCACTGGAATAACACAGTGGCCAATGTGGCATTTGTGTGCACTGAGCAGACTGAAAGCATCTGCAACCAGTGAGGAGTTAGGGAGAGCAGGGATTAATAAGAATACTACAAAACTCCTGAAATTTTCAACTCAGCCACTACAGACTTCCTCCTGGGAGGAGGGCTGAAAACTCTTAAGAGATGGGAGCTGGGGAGAGAGGAGGGAAAGGGAGAGTTAACCCAAATGTGGAGGTGCGCTGTTCTTTACAGGATTGGACCCTGTTGCGTGTTGATGCTTGCTTGAATAAATTCTTCTGTGCGGCTTCTGCACTTCAGGACTCCTACTTTTCCATTTTCTTCTAGCTGTATGTGTGCCATACCTCTTTGTGGTGGCCTAGGGCAGAAGGGAAGAAAGACAAAACTGAAAATACCGTGCTGTTAGGGTTAACTGAAAAATTATTTCACTCAAGGACAACCACCTTCACAGTAGGAGAGAGTGGAGAAGTAAGAGAGCAGCTTGAGCTTTGAGGAGCTGATCTGAGGATGAATTTTGCATTGGATGGTGCTCTTCAAGCCCCATTCCTTTCTTTCCTTCATTGCCACTATGTGGTATACCCCAAGCAGGAAGAAGTAGGGAGCAGCTGGATGCTTGGAGTGACAGAGGAAGAGGCTGCTGGAGGATGCATGGGTGAGTGCCAGCCAGGTCCTGGCTTCAAGAGCTCAGAGCAGGGGGAGGTTTGGGGTCCTCTGGAGGAGCTGCTGAGCCAGAGAAACCAGGACTTCAGCAAGGAACTAAGTGGGAGACCAAGACTTTGCTGTTAGGGGTAAGAGGACTACGTGAGGGCTGTATCACTGGAAGGGTGAGGCCCATCCAGCCCCAATGTAGGTGAATGTGTGTGTGCTTTCAGCAGGATATTTAGATCCAAACAACACGGATTTAAAAGCATTGGATGCAAGAGTTGAGAATCTGAGCGAGAAGAGACTGCATGGGACAGATACCTGCACAGTGCGAGTGTCAACCCACACAGGAAATATGTAGCCCAAAAACCCCCACTTCAACCAAGGTATCTAAATGTGCCAAGTTTGGGATGTGGGTAGTTTCACTGACTCAGTGAGACCAGTAATAAGCTTTAATTATATATATAATTATCAGTTAAATACAGATATACATATTAAGAGCTTTGCTGAAATAAGTGGGAAAAATGGGGATATTTTCAAGTGTCGTTACAAGATGTGAGATGCAGTGAAATGAATGAGATTGAGGGGTCATGACAAGGGAGAAGGTAGATCTTGTCCTGCGTACTGTCAGGAATGTGAAACAGGTGTCTACAGGTGGCTCACTTCATAGTTCTTCTATTCAGGACAAACAGGATAAAATTTGGAAGCATGTACGTCGCTTCAGGTGGAGCTGCTGAAAAAGCTCACATTATGTCATGGTGATAAAATGCAATAGGAATGGAAGAGAAATTATGTTTGAAAAACTGTGCTTGACTTACAAAAGTAAGTAAAGTAGCAAGTGACTAGATTTTGTTAGCTTCCAGTGAAGGGTAAGATTTCTTATGACTGTCTTCAAGATGATTTGGGTCATATTTATCTAATATTTATTGATCAGAATGCTGACTTTACCCTGATGTGTATCAAATGCTTAAAGTAGTTCACAAAGGCTATGAAATAAAGCACAAGCAGTTCAAATAAGAGAACACTGATCATGAATCTGAACATAGACATAAAGGTCAAGAATGACAGCTACATTCATCAGATTTTCATGAGAATCCATTCAGTAGAATGGATCTGGCACCTTATTTCAGAACTGGTCAACACTCATGGATTCAGTTGAAAATCAATGAGACTGCTGGGTATTTATAACCACCTCTAAAATGCTTAGGTGCTAGTCTATATTACGGTTTGGGTGCATCTCTAACGTATGAGAGTTGCTGACGTTTCTGACTCTACTAGTTAAATATCGAAATCTTAATATGGCTGAGAGCTATGTTTGTGTATGTGCACACAGAGAGAAGGCTTAAGCAGTGGTTTACAAGCAGGAAGATGTCAGCAGCTTATCATTGTGCCTTGGTAGACATGACTTGAGTTGCATACGCCCTTGAGTAAGTAGAGAAAGGCCTCACAAGTTGTGGTTCTCTGCCACCTCTGCAGTTGGTTGGTTTGGGTTATCCAAAAGTGCCTGCTCCAGCACATCCCAGTTCATATGACAGACCCAAAAGGTGAGCTGTACCTGCTCATTAACTATGTGAACTATGTGTGTGCATGAAGACAAAAAAAAATTTGGCTGATCTTGTTATTGCATAGTCATCTTTTAATGTACGGTCAATGGCATTAATATAAAAATCATATCCTAAATAAAGTTTGTCCCGCATTCGTGGTCTGTCCGTCCTCTGGATAGTACAGAATGAAAATAGTCACAAGGATAAGTTACAGTACATGCTACAGTTTGGCACAAATAAGGACATCGTTTTGTGATCTGCATATACAGTGTACCTGCGAAAAAATAATGGGAGTTGCCACCTAGTAACTCCATTCTGTATTCTTCCTCTTTAGCATTCCATATAAAGCCTTCTCTGTGAACAACCCACTATCCTTTTATATATATGCTTAGCCAGTTGCCTTACATACTGACATGCATGTCATGCTTGGAAACCCTGTGCCTGTGGCTACTTTGACAAAGGAAATAATGCTTCCTAGAAAACGAGCACATGATGATTTGAAATCATCTGATGAGTGTGTCACCGTATTTCTTTGGCAAGTAATTTTCTAAGTACTTGAGTATTTTATCTGCAGATCTGCCAACTTGTCTATCCTCTGCTTCTGGAGAGCTCTGGTTTTTCCGTTTTAGTGTTTCAGCAGCATTTGCTGGATGGGTAGGACTGACAAAGCTGTATGGTCTGGTTCCTCAGAAAGCCAGTTTACTTCTGTATGCACGTGAATCGGTGTATCTTGCCGGCAAAAGCTGGTATTTGCAGCTGCTAACTGTGTTGCCCTCTTCGGTAAGGTTTATGAGTTTGTACCCTGAGAATATGCTTTATGGATTGTGTATCACCTCAAACTTTATGTAGGAAAGCTTTATGTAAGAAGGAAGGATGAATCTTTCAATCTCCTTTTCCTGGCACAGATTTTAATGCCTCTTGTTTCCAAAACTGGGAATGTAATAAAAAGAAACTGCAAGAAAGGTGTTCTCTTTAACACCTCTCTTGATGTTCCATCTGGGCTGCTTGGGACACTTCCATGTCCTGCATCACAGGAATATGGAAGAGAAAGGCAAACCGAGTGGTAATTCAAAAGCTGTAGCTGGAAATTGTTCCTGGTTTTAATATGGGATGCCCCAATACACTGTAATCCCCGGTATTACGGGTACCTGAATTTATTTTTTCAGTTCTTAGTAAGTTTGTCTCTCTCTTCTGTTTGTGAATATAACTCAGATTTTATATTTATTGAGAAACCTGGAAAATACCATTTTAAGAAAGAATGTCTTCCATTGACTAACGTGAAGATTCTTTTTAAAAAACTAGATTTATAAGGTTCAAGAATGACATTGCTTGGGTTCTTACATGTACAGCACTTGAAGAGGTTGAACTTTTGGAAAACGTTAGAAAAGATGGAAATAAGTATAAATCACTCTGATAGAGTTCAGTATATTGTTTAATCTTTGTGTAGATAGAAAGGTATTCTGAAACATGAAGGATGAAATCCATCCTTCCTGGAGTCAGAAGGACTTTTTCACTTCACTCAGGATTTTGGAGAGCAGATTCCACATGTTTAATGAAGTGCTGGCTGTGAGTCCTACCTGGGCTACTTCTGGAGCCCTGAAGCACAAATGCGACATTTTGGTACATTTTGTTATAGCAAATCGAATTGAACACTTTCAAAAGCAGAGGATTAGTTCTCCTTAGAGGCATGAAAAATTCCATCGTTTCCTGTATGGTATTTGTGTGGACACTCCACA
>KZ512942.1:6119-18792 GCA_002844005.1 Limosa lapponica baueri
TGGTCTATTGAATCACTTTTCTGATAATCTTTAATGCAGTCTCCACTATCCTATATTCTGGAGAGTTTCCAGTAGGTTCCTGTCTCACTGGCAATAAATCTGCTACTTTTAATGAAATGAAGTTGGAATACTGATTATCTATGCATTCCCTACAGCTGTCTCTGTAATTTACAGATCACAAGATGTTGCATTACCATTAGTCTGCTAGGCTGTAACCCAGGAGAAAGAAAACCACGTTTTAGATGCTTAAATATTCATTGGGGAAGGGACTGGAGACCAGGTAACCTCTCTAACTGTTTAAGTCCGGAGCCTTTCAGGTCAATGAATATTTAAATATCTTGTATAAAAGGGAATAATCTCTGTAGGAGGTCCTGGAAGTGGGTCACCCAAACACTTTAATGTACTCTTGGGTATGGCTCTGGAAGGTGCAATGTGTTCGGGTCTTGCTGGGCAGAAGAAAAATCTGGGATCAAGTCTACCACGTCCTCCGTCTCCTGGATAAGAAAGGGCAGCACAACTGCATGGTCTGTTTTCCTTCTCTTCCTGAGTGTTTGTGAGAGTGGTTTGAGTTTCTCTTCCATTTGGTTTTGTCAAAACACCTGAAATCTGGCCATTTGTTCAAGTCTCTGTCTCTTGGTTGATCCTAAATAGATTGTTTAACTACCCCTGTAGGTTTAAGTGGGGTTAATTCACCTCGTGAAAAAAGAAATCTGTAAAATATTGAGCCATAGGCTTTTGGTAACTTTAAAAGTGGGGGGATCTGATCACTACTTGAGAGGGAAGGTAAAGCTATTGCAGACTGACAGCCCAAGGTGACTTTTAGAGGGTGTTTTCTCTTTAATACTGTGAGTGTGTGTGAGTTTAGCATCTGTGTAGGGGGGAGAAAGATGACAAACTGAACTCGCCTCTTTGCCAGAGTTTAGGTTAAGAAATGAGTTCTGGTTATATTGCAGGAACCTTTTAACTTTATGTATGTGTATATATATGCACACACATATAAAAATTTTATAAAAAGCATATATCCATATTTACACGCTTAGGTATATGCATGCACGTATTGACTTTGTTTTTTGTCAATGGGGCTTGAAGGGCTGTTTTCTTGAGGTTTCTGCCTGATTGCTGTTCCTAAGTCTTAGCAACAGGTCTCTTGAATCCAAAAATGGTTTCATTGCTCTTCACTGTATGCATTTGAGGAAAACCCATTTCAGAGAGAAACAAAGAGGAAGTATTCCTCTTCTTAATGTCTTAAATCCCAGTGTAACTCCTGCTGTTACTTGTTATATTTTAACAATATTCCCTAGGTAGGCCTCATTCTAAAATGTGAAGAAAATATGCGATAATAATCATAAAAAAGAGTTTACTAGTAATAGCCTTCTTTACAAATCAGTCTAGTTTAGTGTCCTGATTATATTTTTTGAGTCACAGAAAGTATGCATAAACATTTTGGTTAGACTGAAGGCATATGCCCACATAATGACGATTAAAAATACAACAAACCCTTGCCCCTCACCCCCCAAAACACAATCCTTGTTTCTTTAGCCTTAGGGAAAACGACTTCTTTAAAGATAATTTGAAATCTATTGAAGCTATAGCTTTGGAGAGGTGTTGAAGATATAATATTTAAATTCCAAGGTCAGTGCTAATTTAGTTTTGATTTGATTCCTTTATCTAAGCAAACTGACTCGTAATGTCTGGTTTTTATACCAAATACTCCATAAGGGGGAACTTACTGTTAAGGCTGTTAATGAAGAAGCAACCCTCTGCTTTAGTGATGGCATAATATTGTTTGCAAATATTGAGAATAGAACAAAGACCCTAAGTTCACCTTAGGACCTAGAATGTGATTGGTCTTATTTAAGACTTTCATGGCTTTAGGTTTTCATGGTGAAAAATGGATGTGAATAATGCTAATTTCCTTCAAATAGTGGTATCATTGTACTTCTGTTCCAATCTAATGACAATATCGGAGAAAGACTTAAATCTCTGCAACCATTCAATTAGTTTTGTTGGGTTTTTTTCCTTTTTTTGGAAACTGCTCCTGATTTTTTTTTTCTCAGTAGGAGTTAGAACTGTTTTTCATATGCTAGGATATTAATTATTTCTCGCTGCCAAAGACCTGAAGGAGCTCTCAACCAGTAACACCATGTAGAGATTTTGGGTTTTATGTGAAAATTCCTTTTCTTTTTTTTTTTTTTTCCCCAAGTTACTTCTTTATTTTTTTCTCTTGACCCTTTACTGGTTAAAATAGCTATTATGTGTATATTGAAAGAGACAGGCAGTGCTTCGTACCATCTGCTGCCCATTTCTAGAGCATTTTATCAGTGCATGCTTACTTTGTTGTAGTATGTATATATTGCCACACACGGATACTGTACCTGTGTCAATGGGAGTGATTTGTGCAAGGCACAAAAGGAGATTGTTAACAGGATTGCAACTAGAGTTCTGAACTGTGGTTTGTACTTAAGACACCTTTTTTTTTTTTTTTTTTCCTGTATTTGACAATATTAAACAAATATGCAAAGTCTAATGACATCTTTGGTCATGGTGGCTGGCTGAAAGGTAAGATCTGCACAGCCCTTCTTTTGCCAAAGGGTGGAATGAGGCCTGCCTGTCTTCTGTCATAGCTGGTCAACAGGATGGAGAAAATAAGAGCTGAGTTTTCAGATTTCATAGTTCAGAAAAAAAGCACTACCAAAATTTGTAAGCTGAAGGTGTCTGAAAAATAAATAACACCTGAAATATTTACCACTTCTGAGTTTTCTCCTCTGCAGGATGACACGTGAAAGCATAACCCAGAAAATGTAGATGTGGTACAGGGTTGTTTGGCCTTCACCTTAAGAAGTATAGTGAATTAAAAGTATTTTTTTTTCTTTTTTTACATCTAAGCACGTCTGACGACCTTGTGATTATTCTTTTTCTAGGTATACGAAACTTGGCTATGCAGGAAATACAGAACCTCAGTTCATTATCCCATCATGTGAGTAATTTTTTGTCCTTCTAAATTCTAATATACGCTGCTATCACTGAGCAGTTCTATGAGTAAATGGTGTGCTTTCCAGCTCCCAACTCAACCTTCATAGTCTCTTGTCCATCTGAGAAGTGGTATTCGTTGCATTAGCATCTTTGGCTGGAGTGTAGCTAAACAGAACTCCTTGTTTGCAGTTAGCTAGGACTGTTGCTCATTAAATCAGCTCTTGGTTGCTATGACAAAGATGAAGAGAACTCCAGTCCAATTTCCTTTTTATCTCCATTATTTTTCTGCCAGGACTCTTGAGTAGACAGAATGCAATTTACCTCCTGTCTACCTGACACCATGGTTACTGCCCGGATAATCTGGGGAAGGCTTCCAATCAAATTAAGTACTAAAGTGCAGGTGGTGTCTGCCTTATTTACATTGTCTGGGACTGTAGACAGTTTAATATTCAAAAAAGTTTTCCTATTAGAAAATGTTCTTTTTGGGTGTGTGTTTACCAATTAAATGGTTTTGCCCATTTAACATGCTTTTGTTGAGCAGGCTTAATTTTTGTCTGTTAACCTTGTTTAAAATGTTATGCCTTTTTGGTGTTCTTGATTTTAATTGTCTCTCAAATGCTATAAATAGTAATACTGACTAAGTATTTATGTCTTTAATGGCATCTGTTATCTCATGGTTATCTCCAATTATGTTAAATACTGCCTTTTACTTGTGAACTCAATTAACTACTTATTAATGCATCTAGTCTGCCTTGTAGCTACTCACAGTAGAAGGTATAAAGATAAGGAAATAATAAAGGGTATGAAGAGCCAAAGAGGTGGTGGGGGACATGCTCTTAACCAGATGTAGCTGAAGTACTGGTTATAGTCTTATTACTTTAAGTATTGTAAAAAATTCAAACCTAAACCTCTGGTAAAGATTTAAACGTCTTGCGTTAAAGAAGTGTGATAGGAGAAGTTTCCTGTGAATTTGTTAGAAATCCCATTTTAGAAAACTATGAACTTGTTGGGGCTTAGTTATGTTTCCAAAATAATTGTTTGCCTGTCAGTAATTTTTGGTGCTGATAGTATTTGGCGCTTTTGTGGATGATGCCTGTCTACTCTGCATTTTCTACTGTATGTTATTTAGATCCTGATTATAACCTATTAAAAGAAAACTGTAGCTGTAAGGTTATGTTTTAAGAATACTTTATTCCATTTCTATTTATAGCCTGCCCCAGATTTGTGTTTTGCTGTCTCATCTTCTTGCCTATAGGAGCCATCATCTAATAATTTTAGTGGTAGTTGCAGCCTGCTAATGGGAAGCATAAATGTCTCCAAAGATTTCTCTGTAGCACTGCAAATTGATTTCTCTCCTCCTCCCTTCCTCCTTCTCGCCGACCGGGTTAATGACTCCAATACTTATTTCTGAAGTACATAGTTTATTTTCTTTTTCTCCTGTGCTCTTTCTCTTAATTCTGGAGTTGAAACTCAGAAAATCATGTTGCTTACTGGCTTAAAGAGTAACTCCAGTGGAATGCGCAGGTTTAGTGACTGCTGTGATCTGTAACAGAATACATTTCTAAGATTTTCTCTGAGTTGTTACTTACATTAATGAGGGATGGGTGACCACGATCCCATGTGATGCAGTGAGAATGAACTCTGCTATATTAGCTTGTCCATAGATGGCTTACCTACTTTCTGGAAACTATGCTTTCTATATCCCAATTTTTGGTTCTGGGAGACAATCTTTAAGCAAATAAAAATTCATTACTTGATATTTAGCTGTTTTAATTTTGGTTTGGTTTGTTTGGATTTTGCTTTAAGGTATTGCAATTCGAGAATCAGCCAAAGTAGGTGACCAGGCTCAGAGGAGGGTAATGAAAGGTGTTGATGATCTGGACTTTTTCATAGGAGATGAAGCCATAGATAAACCTACCTATGCTACAAAGGTAAGCATTCAGTATTTCTGAAATTTTACACTTTTATTATGTAATGTTCTAGAACTTTTTGATAGCCATTTAAAACACACATTTTCTTTTTTTTTGCCAAGTATTCTTGTTGCTTTTTAAAAACTGCATGATTTGGTTCATGGCTTTACCTTTTTTAAATGTCTGTTTTACTAGTGCTGTCCTATGTGGTTGGTGCTTGAACCCTTGTGTAAATATCCATTGATGCAGTGCAGCTGTTCAATTTTCAAAATTATTAGCTATTAAAATAGTCATAAACACTGAATATTTAAATTCTTGCTAAAAGTGTATCCTCTTAATATGGCATATGAACTGGGGAATGTGTTGGATACTTTTGCTTCAGGCAATATCACAATTGTGTTGTGGAGGACTGTCTTCAGTGCAGCTTTTCTGTGAATCATATTTTCCATACTCTAGTAAAGGACTTCTTGTACTTACAATATGTTGCCGGTTTATGAATTATGTGGAAAAAATCATATTTTATACATCCTACTGTATTACTTAAATGTCAACTGTGTTCTTAACATTGAACAAAATGTAAACATCACCCCTGCCAGAATTTTTGTTGAAAAATATATAGCCTATATGGTCTTTATTTCTTTTTATAGATTGGAAGGCATATTGAAGCCAAGTATAATTCCCAACTTTATAAATGATGAAATTCATACAAGAAGAGATTAAAACAGAGTGCCGCAATAGAGCAATAGCAGTATTAGGAATAGAGTCTGGATTCTGGCTTCTAGTCCTGCAAGGTAGAGTCGCAATTTGAAGTACCTGGGAGCAGGAGATAACTTCAAATAATGCCTGTAAATTAAAATTAGAATGAAGGATTTGATAAGGGAACCATGAGATGAGGTGTTTTCATTCTTGCAGAAGATGTAAAGGTTTGGAGACTTAGGGTGTTCCTATTTCTGGTTTTGTTTATCCTTGTATGGTCAAGAGTGTTGACAAGTTCTCTTGCTTCAGTGGCCTATACGACATGGTATTGTTGAAGACTGGGATCTCATGGAGAGATTCATGGAGCAGGTCATTTTTAAATACCTACGAGCTGAACCTGAGGATCACTATTTTTTAATGGTAAGTTAATGAGACTGGGTAAGAAAATATTTTTTTAAGAGGAAAACTAAATAATGTTCCAAGCACAAGTAGCTCTGTCGGAGGATTTTTCTCTGTATATGTCTCTTATTTCTTCAGCAACTGCAGGGTTGGGGCGTGAGGGCTGAGACAGGAAGGGGAAGAGGAAAGTAATCTATAATGCTGCAGGGGAGGTTGGACTAGATGACCTTTGGAGGTCCCTTCTGGCTTGGACCATTCTATGATTATAACTAAATTCTGTTCATTTTTTTTTTTTTGCAGACGGAGCCTCCACTGAACACACCAGAAAACAGAGAATATCTTGCAGAAATCATGTTCGAATCATTTAACATACCAGGACTTTACATTGCTGTTCAGGTGAACAAAGTGACTATATACTTCCAAAGTACAGTATAGCTGCAGTATGTATAGTCTTCTGAATGCACATATCTAAAATGTTTGAAATGGTTATTTTCTGAGATTGTTAATTAGCACATTCTGCCTGCTTCTAAATATAAACTCTTTCTTGTGTAGGCAGTGTTGGCC
The DNA here is from genome assembly GCA_002844005.1 of Limosa lapponica baueri. Lineage (NCBI taxonomy): Eukaryota > Metazoa > Chordata > Aves > Charadriiformes > Scolopacidae > Limosa > Limosa lapponica. Next base: position 12,662 of record KZ512942.1, read on the forward strand.
TTAGCTGCCTCTTGGACATCACGGCAGGTTGGAGAACGTACTTTGACTGGAATTGTCATCGATAGCGGTGATGGAGTGACCCATGTAATTCCTGTGGTACGTATGTGGCAGGATGTGATTTGAAATTAGCAGTGGTTTGGACAAGTACAGAGTTTGTTTAATATAGGTTTAAATAAGAAGTGTCAAATGAAACTTAAAATTTTTAGTTTTGTTTGGGATTTTTTCCTTCCCTACGATTGTTTTGAAAAGTATGTATTTTATTATGTGAACTTATTTACACAATTAATTTAATTTGCAGAGTACAGGGAGGTCACAATAAGAAATCATCAGGCCATCTTTTAAAGGCTACTTTTAAAAGCTTTGTTTTCTGTTAGTGTGATGCCTTAGCTCTGTTTAAAGCTTATTACGGTTTAGGATGTCCTGCATGCCACCAATGTCTGACAAGAAATGCCCTAACTTTTTTGATGTCCTGCATTTTGATTGTTAATACAACTGAAAATTTGTGCTTTCTCTATGATTTTATTGTATTTCAGAAGCTAGTGAGCTCTGCTTGTGTGGGAACAACTACAAGCTTGTATAAATGCATGTTCATATACATGGTCGATCTCAAACAGCTTAATTATGTTAGGATGTTAAAAATATAAAATCATCTGTGCATACTGGCATCTGTTCTACTGATGTCATCTTGTGTATTTCTGGTGTATATAGTATGCTTGAATGATCAGTTATTTTAGAATGAAAATTTGGTTCCCTTTAACTTCGTCTTGCATTTTGGTATTAACCTGGTTTTCTCAGTACTTTCTTCATATGGGAAATGCTGAGAAAAAATAGCATTTACCATAGGAAATTCTGAAAAGTGTAAAAAAAGCAAGGGAAGAAATAATATTAGCTCAGCAATACCAGTTTTTTCAGTAAATGCATCCTGAAAAAAAATCAGCAAATTGATTTCCTGTTTTTACTGTGCTTATCGATAGATACTGCTTCATTTGATTTTTCTTGTCTGAAAATTTTAATAAATTTTATACTTTTTCCTACTAGTTTTTCACTCTTGAACATGACACAAGTGGTGTATTTTTATGACACTTGCTTTTCAGATCATGCCTCAAAGGGACCATCCGACCAGACTTTGTCTTCTAATGTGTGCAAGATTTTTTTGTCTATCACTTGTGTATCTATCAGATAATCAGTATCTGTTTTCATGTGTAATCAAGGTCTTTTAAATAAAATTAATATCCACTTTGCAGTGGGTTGCACCGTTTAATAGTAATTTTACAGTTTCAACATTTCACTTTTAATTAAAAATCAAAACAAAGGGCTATAAAAATGAATGTTAGTTTTTATGTTAATTATGGATACACACAAGTTTTTCCCTAAGTACTTTTTTTTTTCCTCTCCTCCTCCATAGGCAGAAGGCTATGTAATTGGAAGTTGCATCAAACATATTCCTATTGCGGGTAGAGATATTACTTACTTTATTCAACAACTCCTAAGGGAAAGGGAGGTAGGAATTCCTCCTGAACAATCTCTGGAGACAGCAAAAGCCATAAAGGTACACCCTTCTTTATCTCTTAGTAAATAAAACTCTTTGAGCTAATTTTTTTGGCTTTAACAAGTTGCCAGTGGCTCTCTTAAAAACGCAAATGTAGGCAGTGTATTGTAATTACACAAGCTTCTGGTGGTTTATCCGATCAAGTGCGGGGGAAGGAGAAAGAGGAAGCAAATCTTCGTGCTAGACTGTGTGGAATGAGTATGTTCTGCCAATTAAGTCAACATTTTAAGCTTTAGATTTGTTTAAAACTTGCTTTTTAATGTAATGAAAAATAAATATACATAATGTCAGTAGGGTGATTGTGTGTGTTTGGTCTTGCAATAAGAGCTTGCCATTGAAGTTCTTTGTTGTCACAGACCTAATGGTTGTGATGTTCTCATTTTGAGAAGGACCAAGCTAGATGAAACAGTATGCGATTTCATCGAAACAAATGGGCCGCGGGTGTTGTCTTGTAGGGTTGAGTTGTCAGTAGCCATTTGAGTAAGAACATCTGTTGAACAGCCACATCTGTAAGAATGTTCACATATTTTTATTTTTTGATTGCGCTGTACTTTAATTCAATAATGGAATTAATATTTTGGCATTTTTTAATGCATGGAATTTCCTAACAGGAGAAATACTGTTACATTTGCCCTGACATAGTGAAAGAATTTGCCAAGTACGATGCAGATCCTCGAAAATGGATCAAACAGTATACTGGCATCAATGCAATCAACAAAACCAAGTTTGTTATAGATGTCGGTTATGAAAGGTTCCTCGGACCTGAAATTTTCTTTCATCCTGAGGTAAGAATAGGGACTAGCAATACTAAGTTATAGAATCTTTACTGGGTGAGTGAAGATGAGGGGGGAGGGAGGTATTGTCATTTTTGGTGCCACTGCGCCCTCACGTGGAAGTAAGATATCAGTGAGTCTCCTGGCTGCAAGCCATGTACAGTCTCAGAGAACTTAAGCACAGAAAAACGTGAGCACAGCAGATAATAATTATTTTTCTAATGTCCTGCATAACATTTAAAATATCTTATTCTGTTTCTTTAAGGGCTATTTAAAATTGAGATGAAATTTTTCGAACTGAGAGATTTTATATAGAATTTTTCTTCTTTCTTTCAGCATTGTTTTAAACCAGTATGTCTTTATACTGTGTGTTTGATGATGTTGCCAATCCCTTTGGGCACTACTCCGCATGGTAGCATTGCATTGGTAATAGTCTAAGTCTTGGACACTGACTTTTGATATGGAGTCAATTTATGAAGCATGGATGGTAAATTTGTCCTTGAGGGAAGTCCATGGAAATCTCTGTTGGTGTGGTCATAAGCAACACGTACAGTTCTGGGAAACATTACAATACCTAGTCTGTATGGTTTTTGGTAGTTCAGTTTGAGTGAGCTTCAGGATATTGTGGGAGAGGAAAGAGTCAAGTTTTAATATGTTGCAGCATAGCAGAGAAGGTCCTCTCAATTCCTATGCACTCCATTAAGTTTATTGCAGACACACATAACCTGGAATACTGTTAGAGAATTTAATAAAGATCCACATTGATGCTGGTGAAGTTTCCCTTTGTCTCCCCTCCTCCTATCGGAAGAATATTAAAAACCTTCATTGTCTCACCTTTTGTCTAAATTCCAGCCTTGATCTCTTTGTGGGCAGTTTATAGCTATCTGATCTTGTGCCAACATTAAACCTCTGGCCTAAATAGTTTGTCCTCCTTGCTGTTTGCCCATGTGATCTTACAGGGAGGCATTGAATCCCGTGTCAGACATCATTTTAATAGCTCCTCTTTCCATAGTCCCTTCAAAGACTGTTAGGAACAGGATAAAGGACTAATTTCCATTTTCTTCGTTTCTTGATAGTTTCTTGGCTCTATATTGAAAAAAAACCCCTGAACTGACTTTCTAGACAAGAAAAACACAGTAGATGATACGTACCGCATCCAAAGAGAATTTATCGCTGGACTTCATTATCTCCTCACTTCAAAGGGTGTCAAGTTAGCTAGGTAAAAGCTGCCTTTAGTAAAGCTGTCTTGTAATCTTTTCCTATTTTCAGTTTACAAAATTTGTTCTGAAGTCTTTCATACTCTTGAAGTTAGGCTTTGGGATCTGTAGTTACCCAGATTATTTCTCCACTTTTTAAATTAGGCATTTTACTTGCTATTCTCCAACCGTATGGTATTTGCTAGCAGACTGCAATTTCACATGTCAGTTCTCTTGTCCCCATTCTGGGCGCGTGTTGTACTCTGCTTTGGGTGCCTTAACTCTCAGTTCTACTTATTCCTTTTACCCTGCTGTTTTATCATTATCTTTGTAGAGAGCTCAGGAGAAGTTTTCAGCCTGTAGCTCATTCAGATGAGAACTCTCCTTATGAAGCAACACTGCTTCTTTCTTCTCTTTTAATTTACGTGGCTTCAAGTTTTAGCTTCTTGCATGATTAATTCTTACTGTGGAAATTAGGTTGAATTTTTGGGGATTTTTTACATCATTCTTATGGCTCCTGATCTCCAAGCCAGCTTCCTCTGCTAATTTCTCTTTCAGTTCAATGTATACTTGTTGTGTTTTGGCCTTTGTTATTCATCCTGTTAAATACTTCATTTTGTTTAGGATGCAAATCCCAAATAGTTTCTACACCTTTGGCAGGGTTTTAAAGTTATATAATAATATATAAATATAATAATATCCTATTCTGTATCGATAATTCATTTAATTTTCCAAAGTTTAATCTCTGAAAGGGCAAAACCTAGGCTATGAACTATTTGAAAGCTGATGTTAAGTTTTAAGTGGAAAATTGCCACTAGTCCAATAATGTTTAATACTGGCTTTAGCAACTTTTGACTCTCTAGTATTTATAAATGCAGAAATTTACATTAGCGGTGTATTGCTATTTGCATTGATGGGGACTTCCACTCAAGACCTTACAGTATTTATGCCTTTTTGAATATTAGAGTTTTTGTGTGCTTGGAACAAGATCTGACTCTTTGGTGGCAATTTAAAGTAGGTATTTTAGTAGAGTTGAAAACTTTTTACAGAGGAACATTTCAATTTGCACACTGATATTTTTGATTTCACTTGAAAGACAAGACCACATTGCACAGTAACAGTATGTTTAATATTGCAGGAGAACTCACGCTTATGTCACGTGAAGTTCATAGTGCATAAATTGTAAACAGTGAATTTGTGACCAAGGAAGAAACTCTGAATTTTTCAGCAGAAAAAGGATTTCTCATTTCCCTTGTACTGAAGTGGGTTTGTTATAATGTAGAATAAGTGGTTAGCGGGAGTAATACTAACTTTGATTTCCACCTGCCCCCTTTAAAAGTGCAGTTACAAAATCTCTCTACAGTCTCACTTCTGTCTTTTTGTTTCTGCATTCTTGGGATGAAAAATCTAATGCCTGTTCTATTTCATTTTAGTTTGCTAATCCGGATTTTATGGAATCCATTTCGGATGTAGTTGATGAAGTTATACAGAACTGTCCCATTGATGTCCGGCGTCCATTATATAAGGTATGGTCTTACTGTTGCAAGATTAACTTAATTTATATGAAGATAAACATCAACATCATCATGAAGCATATACGTAGCTACCACTTCTGCCACTTTGAGAAATGTGTACTTTGAATAGAAATAAAGTTCAGTTTAGACAAAGTGTCACTCCTGAATGAAGAGTACCTGATATTTGCTGCTCTTTGTTTTCTTCAAAGAAGGGTTGTCTGTTACAGTGGCTCTGTGTTATGGGTAAGTGTTGTCCCTGAGGAACTGAGGCAGAGGGAAGTTACTTGTGTCTGACATTGGAAATGTGAATTCTCGTGCATGAAGGTCTTTGGCTTTTGCCCATTGGAAGCGTTATGTCACGGTCTCACCCCTCACACTCTCCTCTACCCACTGCTTTATTAAACAGTGGTTTTAAATACTTATATTTTTTTCATAGTCTTGACTTGTATCTGCCCACTGTCTGCAGTTTTAGCCAGGTAATGATTCCGGTGTTAAAGTATATGAAGACCTGAAATCTTTTAGGAGACAATAATTAGGCCTGCTTGAACTAGCCCAGGGTGTAGTCCAGAGAGTACTTGCAGTTGCTGATTCCTTTAGAAGTGAAAAGGAAGGTACTGACAGGCATGGCCGATGGCAAGCGCGCTGTGTTGGCAGCATGTCCCCTGCTCCCTGGTTGTTTTCCGCTTGTGCAGCGGCAGTGTGCTTTTGGAAGTAACAGCATAAGGTAACAGCACAGAGAGGTTTGCTTGCTCAAGGAAAGGTGGTAGTTTTCCTCACCTGTTAGAATGAATGTTAAGTTTCAACGAAGTCATACCTCAGGGTAATTCAGAACTATGAAAAATTGGCAGTCTATTTCACTTGTCAAGTGAACATACTCTGTGATCCAGAATGAGACATAGTGCTTCAGAGCAACGCTGTGGAGTGGGGTAAAACGGGAAGTTAAACTACTGAACTTGGAGTGCATTTTGCAGTAGATGTCTTCAGTAACTTCAGGCTTCGGTATGTTGCAGAAAGTTTTGGGAAACTCTTCGTTCTGGTTTTGCTTAGGGTCTGCGCCTTTTGCCCTGAAAGGCCAAAGCTGCTGTAGAGCAATAGCTTC
>KZ512952.1:4295-18640 GCA_002844005.1 Limosa lapponica baueri
TCATTAAAAACAAGCTTGGATGCAAGTGACTGGCATGGAAAGCTAAAAAGCGACTTGAAAGTTTTGGAGAATTATTTTTGTACGTTTCAAATGCGAAGTTGAGGATTATAAACAGTTTAAAAGCTTTACCATTTCAACGTTATCCATCAGAGGCCCCTCGGAATGCCCAGATGAATACGGGAGTGGACAAGGTTCTGGTTCCTTTCAGAGAGCTGCCTCGACCTTCTGGGTTTTTCCTCAGGCATTGATGTTTGGTACATATGAAAGGATTTCTCCAGGGGTTTTTCCAAGGGTTTTGTGGGAAGTAAAGCAGATAGGGTGAAGTAAGAATACAGACTTAAGTTCTGCCTGTGTTTTTGGTGGTAGAGAACTGACTTCTGCATTATCTCACAAACACATAGGAAACATAAAAAGGGGAAATTATGCAGAAAAACATAAATTATGTAGATGCTGGAAAGCCTATGCAAAACATGATATGTGCACATAATAGCATATTTCCCTAGGGTCTAATTGCATCCTTTGGGTACCTTTTGAAGCATCTGAATATTCAGAAGAAAGCAAATTTATTGTAATTTACAAAATATCACAAAAAATAAGGTTGATAAAATGATGTATGTTGTAATAGAAACTCACTCTTCAGTCGTTTTCTCAAAGTTGCCCGAAGACTAGAATGTAACAAATTGGAGTGGCCGTTAGGTGGGGGATAGGGCTGCTTCCCCCCAGTCCCGTCCCCCCTTTCCCCTTGCAGCTGTGGTACTTTTCCAGATGCTTTTTCAGCAGGTCCTCAGTGCCAACCCTTGCGAGGAGAACGGCGGGGCTGCTGCGGTGGGTAATAAATGGCTCGGATGCCATTTATTTTCTTCGCAGTAGCTCAGATTTAGTCAGGGTAGAGAAGCCCCGCGACAGCCCCCTCGGAGTGGCTCTAAGTGGACATGATGGGGGAGGTCCGGTGTCAGAAGGGCTCCTCGTGATACCTGCTCTCCCACCGAACCTCCTCCCGAGCCCCACTGAGCAAATTGACAGATATTTCCTTGCATCAAGAGACAGGTAATCTGCAGATAATCAAAATGCCCCTGGACCAATTACAGCTGCCCTCGGTGATCCCTTCCCCGTTGGGATGAATATGTAAGCTTTTGGGGAACTTGTGATCAGTCACCAAAATCTAAATATATTCGTCTGTCTTTGAAACAGCTTCGCCGCTTTGAACTCAGGAGTCAGGAGGTAAAGTAAAACAATCAGAAATTCTTGCTGAGCCACATTTTAACATTTTTCTGGAGTCAGGAGGTTATTGTTGCTCTTCTTCACTAACGGTTCCCTCATCAAAGGCAAAGTCAAATGCCCTAACCAACCTCTCACTGGGCTCCCCTTCCAAGTCACAAGGATTAGCAGCAGCCTCCTGACACTGCCGCTGGGGAATACAGGCTGTTCCTCTTGCTGTGCCTCGATTGGATGGAGACTTGAGTAATTACTTTCGATTACTGGTATCTATAAATAGACGTTCATATTTCAGGTCAGCCATATGTAGGCACGTGGTGTGGAGAAGAAACTCTTTTGAAGACTGAGCTATCGGTAGGTTTAAGACTTTTCCTGGTAAAAGCTTGAAGGAGAGTTTACATTTGCCATCAGCCTCCTCGATGAGTTTGTTGACCCATTGCTGTGACGGGTCCTGAGCAGGGCCCAAGAGCGCCAGATTTGGCAGAGGTTGTGCAACTCGGATCATAGTCCATCATGCTCTGCTAGGAATACCTAAACTGATCTTTTTGACAGCAAAAATTGGTCTGAGACCCCAGTGCAGACAGTGGTAGAATGGCTGAGATTCAGCACATTGACTTTTGAGGAGCTGGCTTGGGATGGGAATTTAACTGTTGACCTTGATGTGGAGAAATTTGGGGCCTCCATGACAGATAGAGAGCTCATGGATGGGGCCACTGGGATTTGCCATCTCCATGGCTTGTCTCACCTTCCTGCAAAAATTAGCATTGAGTGTGCTGGTTTTGGGGACCTCGCCTGTATGGGTGCAGCTGTGACCTCCTCTGGGGCAGGCAGCACCACTCTACGGGCCCCCATCCTGGTGGCACAGCTTTGTGGGATCCAGGTGAAGCACCCAGATGCTTTCATGGTGTCCACACTGTGCTATTACTTGCTTGGTCTTGCTTTGCTCTGGCTGCCTCTTATTCATAAACATGTGTCCAAGCTTCCCCACGCTTGGAATTTAAATACATAAATGTCCTGCAAAGATCTGTTGTTGGTTAGTAATGTATTGTCAGCTGTCCTGCCAGCCTTTTTATCTTCTGATTAGCTTTGAAATCATTGAAGCCGGTGAAGATGCGTTTGTTATCTTGGTTCTCGAAGGACTAGAAATCCAGTGATCGCACAAATGTGCTGTGAGGCAAGTACCCATTTGTAAGATAGATGATGATTGCTTGTCGATACTAAGAAAAAGAGCTTTGTCAAATCTGAAGTTGTCTCCTTTTGTAATAAAAAATATTATTTTGATTTTCATCCTCGGAGAAAATTGTAAGGCTGCTAGCAGTAGACAAAGGAAAAAAAAATGCAACCACCCCAAAACCCAAGGTGACTTGGATGTTTGTTTGTTTGCTTTTGAGGTATGCAAGAAATTATTTTTTTTTTCAGAACAGAAGCTGTCAAGGGAAGGAAAATACTTCTTTTATGATAAGCTCATGCAGGTTTACAAGAATTTTCTCTCTTTAATGAGCAAAGATGTAATCTACTTCACTGCCTGCTTTCTCTAATCATCTCCCCGAGATGGAGCTCTCCATCGTGAGCAGAGGAGCCAGAACAAGACCTAGTGAGACTTGACCTGATGTTGGGCAAATTTTGGGAGCTGGGAACCTTGCTTTGGAAGAAATATTTGGCCACAACATACAAGTGTGCGTGCACACCCAAAGCCACCTACAATTGGTATGTATTTGTGCAAAGGTATTTTCTTCAAAGTGTCCTAGGACTGGGTTAATGCATAGCCCAGGTTAGAAATGAGGTGGCTGGAGATATTTGCAGAGCCCGTGTTGTCTTGGTATGGTATTGTGTGAAGGCTCTGTTAAAACTTTCTATTTTCTGCTCTTCTTTGGTACACACGCTGTAATTTTAACAGGTAAAGCCATGGAGAGGTAGTCTGAAAATAGACTATGGATGTTAATCCATACCTTAAGGAGAGGATATGTGTGTGTGTTAATAACACCTGAGAAGGTGACAGCATAAAAAAGGTTGTGCAAAAAATGTGTGTGTAACTATATATCTGTTAAGTAATTTCTAACAAAAAATATTTAAATTCCTTAGAGTGAAATTGCACACTAAACCTGAGATTTGTCAAGGCACATCTAGTGAGTCTTTGCTCAGGGCAGGGGCTTGTTTTGGCTCACTCCTGTCCCCCTGCACCCGGGGGGCAGAATGGCAATTCCTCCAGCTTCTCTCCTGCCTGGTATGGAGCTGTGCCTCCCTGGGGGCTCAGGGGAGCAGAGATCCATATAAATGTCCTCGGAGCTGGAGCCAGGATGCAGCTAGCCTGTGCCTGGGGTGTGAGATGGATTCGCTCCTCTCGGAGCAGCTGATGCTCTGTTCTTTGTTAACTGACTGCTGTTACGTACCTGGAGGTGACAGTCTCCAGATTAAACTGTGCTAGTTCCTCCCTTACAGCCAGCAAAGAAACTCTGAGCTGGGTGTGAAACCACATGCTGCACCGCCGCTCTCCCGAAAACCAGTGTTTTCCTGGAGGCCCCCGAGAAGCGGGAAGCAAAAGAGCATATCTTTCGCAGTAAGCACATACCCTTACATCGAATCATGGTATGACTTTGTTTGCCTCCATTGCCCCCTGTTTCTTCTAACCCTCCCCATGTTTTTCCATGCCATAAAAATAGGAGCCAGGCTCTTTACGACCCAGCGGGAGCCAGGTCTTTCCGCTTCTTTGCTCTGCAAGGACTTAGCATGCTTTTGGCCACTGTGAAATAACTCAGACCCTTGAGGAGGGTGGCTGGAGCTGGCTCTGGGTATCTGTCGCTCTGCATTTCCCTTTGCAAAGCTTTTCTGGGAGGATCTTTCTTCTGTAAGTGGTGTAACAGGACAAGGAACAAAGATTTGTCATTTCTTTCTTGGAGAACTTAGAAATACGCGCTCTCGGTAAGGGCTGCGCAGTGAGCAAATGTGAGCTTGGAATGAAAAATGAAGAGTCATCTGAGTAATGTGTTTTGTGTTTATTTAAGAGGAAAAATATTCCTAGCTCATTCTACTACCAGCTTTGACCTTTCCTCCCTGGGAGGGAATAGATAAGCAAATGGGAAAACTGGGGGTGTGGGAAGGAGGGATGAGGAAGGAGAGGTATTGACTTTAAGCACAGCTCTGTCATATGAGTGTCCATCTGTCCATCCATCTGTGAATATATTGTAATTATTAATAATATAAGTGATGTCATGGGTTCTTGGCAAGAGTATGGGGCCCCTGGGACAGCTCTGGAGCAAGTCAAAGGAAATAACAGTGGCTGTGCACATAGCTGGGGATCCATTTGGCTCCCTGGGCGTCAGGTTTTCAGTGCCAAACCACTCTCTGTGGAAGGGCAGGAGCTCGCTGGGTCTGCACAAGAGCTTCCAGGGAGGTCAGGCTGGCTCTCTCCTCAGAGGAGCCCCGTTAGCAGGGGAACGCCGAGTGCATGGTCAGAAAACATAGAACTTAAAAAGCATGCGGTCTCTCTGAACCCTTTCCAACCCCTGCCACCAGCCAAGGAACTCCGGTTTTATAGTTTCACACGTCTTCATTTTTTTGTGGATTTAACAGCACCAGCAGCGCGGTTGTGGATTAGCTGGGAGTTAGAAAGGCATTTATGTGGTCCCCCTTCTGCTAAAAGGATATGGCATGAAACACTCCTTGTGTCTCCAAGGACTGGGTTAACAACCTGCCCTTGCAGACCTGGAATACGTACGTGAGAGAGATGACAGCATCAAATTCCCAATAAAGTGTACATCAGCTCTTCCTGTGGCTTTGGACACCAAACGGTGCTTGGAAGTGAGTATTTGAGAAATTGCAGGACCCTTAATCCAAAATACTTACAGTAGCTCTCCCAGAAAATGGGGCTCTGTTCTGACCTCCTCCGTGCTTCTTAGAGCCATTGTATCGATCATTTATTTGGTTTCATACTCTGATCTTGGTCCCAATGGATCTCACCAAGCTGATGGGAATCTCCAACTATTATGAAAAGGATTGGGACTCAGCTTTCCTGCCATCTGCATCTCTTTGCTTCTCCTCTTTGTGGCATGAAGAATAAACATTTCACATGCTCCTATACCACAAATTCCAGAAAGCTATGGAAAAAACCCCAAACATTGTCCTAAAAGCAGGTCAAATACGTTCCATAGTCTTGTAACATGCAATGCTTTTTCCAAGGTTTCTCAATCCATGTTTACTGATTTTCAAGCCTTTGGACATTTGTTCTCATTCATAACATGCATTTGGGCTCTGTGTAAAATTAATTTACCACTCCTAAAGCCAAGTACCTCATTTTAAAGTGGCCTGTTTCGGAGAAATTTTTAAAGTAAAATACTTTACCAGCTGCAGCCTTGTTTGGGCAATGAACCTTCACCTCTGCTCCCATGAGGTGAATGTGGTGTGAATGTGATGAGAGGCTCAGGGACCCCTTGGTGGGTGCCTTCTGGGATCCTTGACTGATTCAGTTTTTTTAGGATCGGACAAAAGTTTGGTAAGAAGCCTCTGAAGCTGGCAAAATCAGATAATGAAATCTGGAGCCTTCTTTTGGTGTGAGGGGAAAATGCAGCAAAGAACTGTGTCCTCCCAGGGACCAGGTACCCATTTTTGCTCTTAGGTTAGAAGGATGTATTCTGAGTGGAAATAGAGTGCATGGAGAGGTTCATTCTAGTTTGATGGGCTTGCTCATCACCTGGAGCTAGGATTCTTCTTACAGATTTCATGGACTTTGTATATTAAAGAAGAAGGAATGAACAGCAAATGCAAATAATCCAATTGAGCAAGTTTAAAAAATGGGATAGAATAAACTGAGCTTTAAGCTTGGACAGGTTTGGCTACAAGCTCTTCAGAAAACAGCCAGAAAAGTGTTTGAGCCCAGGATATTGTGTAAGCAGTGAAGAATTGGGGTTGTTTTTTTTTTTTTGCTGCCATGTTGCACTGGAGCCCAGCACTGAGGAGGTTTAAGGCATATATAGGTGCATAAGGTCATGGAGTTGGGATGTACTTACTCATAGTGTTTTAGTAGGAAGGAAAATGCTAACAAATAAAGCAGCATTTTGCAAGAGAGGGTCTGGAGTCCTGAGAAGAGAGATGAAAGTGCTGAATGGGTTGAGGAGAGGAGAGAAGTGAAAATAGTTGGGCAATCCTTGAAAGGCACAGTCGCAAAGAAAATAGCCATTAGTCCAGAAGAATGTCCATCCTTGAAAGCAACACCACGAGATCAAGAGCAGGAGGAGCTTAGGTAGACTGTCAAGAATGACTTGCTGAGAGCATGATCTTTTAAGACTTGTCGTTTCTTAAAAGAGTCTATCATTTGCGCTGTTTAAAACTAAGCCTCTACTTTTTTCCCCATTTATAAAGCAAGGGTGGATGAAGCAAGATTAAAATCTGCTGAAAGGATGAGATCTTTCACTGACAGTTAAATGGTTTTGATGAACAAATAGGCATTTTCTTATTTACAGGGTATGAATTGGTGGAGGGAAAGGATGCAAAATGCAATCTTGTGATGTTTTCTACACAGATATGGATAACCAGCCTGATTAGAGAAGCCTTGCAATATTTCTCCCTATGAAAGGTCACTGTCACCTTTGTTCAGTATTGCCTCGTGGAGGAGAGGGAACAGGGCTGAGAAAAAGGGGAACGGGGACAGCACAGAAGGGTGGCAGGAAAATTAGACATGCAGGTATGAATCCTGTCCTGGCTGCATCTGCACTTGAAACTCATAAGGAAATAGCAAGGCACAGGGATTCAGACGGAATGAATTTGTATCTGTATTCCAAAGCAGCATCACGGGGAAGCTTCTCATCAGTGATACATATTACAGGGACTGAAAAAAATCCCTGCTGCATCAGTGCCTACACGCGCAAGATTAATGCAAAGTAAAAGATCACTCTCTTAGCCCCACCACCCACACATCTGCTGACCACCCTTGTCTGCTCCAGCTTCCGCAGGCTCCATGCGTGGCAAGAGGATGGCTATGATTAATCGGGTACCGCAGGAGATGCTGAACATTTGTGGCCCCACAGAGCCTGGGGTGAGGACTGAGGGGACAAAGCTATCTGTTGCCAGACAGAAATAGCAAGAAAAAGAACCCCACCAAACTGGAAAAAAAAAGAGGGTGTTTCTGTGAAACTCATAGGAAGTAAAAAATCAGTAGCTTTGCAGTGCTCTGCTCCCAGTATCACTCTTTGTGATTAGGCTAATGAGCCCTGACTCTTACAGGTATAGTATGCTGTGATACCCACAGGGGTTGGGATCTTCATCAGACAATTAGGTCTCTCCCTCTGTGCAGGCATTTTATAATAAATAATCAGTAGTCTTAATACGGTTTTGAAGCCGGTCAGCATAGTCATTAGCCTGCACAGCTCAGAAGTTCAGCTAAATTCACTTACTCAGAGTTGTTTGCAATATCTCGCCTGGTAATGAATGTAAATGTTTTATTAAAGTAAATGTTTAGATTTCTTGAATACATTTAGATATTTTTTTCCCCACTTTTAAAAAAATATGCTTTGTATGAAGATTACCTTTATTGGGATTCTGGTGGCATGTGCTCTACCGTGTGATATTGGCTCACGTCTGGCTGGCTTTGGTACCTGCCACGGTGAGGGTGACTTGGTGCCCAGTGGTGTGTCAGTCAGCAGGGCTGCTGCCCCTTTCTTCAGCTGATGTGTGCAGGAAATAGGCGCAAAGAGGAACACGGCCATATCTTGCACGGAAAAGATAAAATGCAAATCCTCCAGATTTATTTCTGACCCTTTTTCAAGATTTCCATCTGGTTTAGCGGCGTTTTTATTGTGGTCTCCTCTTGTGCTGGGCCCAGCTGGCCTGCCCTGCTGTGTCCTGGTGATATACAGCAAAGGGTGGTGTTCTCGGCAGTAACCCACCCTGCCAAGCGCAGGATGCGTTTGGCCAGGTCTCAGCCCTGCAATATTTCTGATAATTTCTTACTCCCTGCTAAATTCACAGAGAGCATTTCAAAACTCATCTGTCAAAAGCATCAACCCTGCTCGGGTAACTGTTTTAATTTTATTTAATTGCCCCTAGCAGCGCGTCTCCTTGGATGATTGATCGGGTCCTCTTTGTTGCAGAGGGTTTGGGAGAAGGTACGAAAATCAAACTAAATGATAGTGTTGGCCAAACACTTGGGCTGTGATGGAACCGGTTCCTGACCCACACAACTGATTTGCCAAAGATAAATCCCCTTTTAGTTAAAAAGCCAGAGCGAACAGATGTCTTGCACGGTGCCCCGTAAATAAGCATCCCGCGGCTCCGGTAGCTCACAATGAGCTGCAAACTCCAAAAAGCTGTTTCTAGATATGACAAATTCAGGGTGTTCCCTCCTTGAGTTACAGCCGGCGTCACACAATCAGATGTGGGATATGGGAAACTTGGGCCTACTATAGATAAGAGGGGTCATTGTTCCCTTGTTAGGCATAATATGCTGTGTTCAAACCCTATAACTTTAGGCATTTAAAACTGGCCTCTGAGTTAAGCTCTTTGGCTCCTGGTTTGTCAGAGAAGAGGATTAATTTAGGAACCTATCATGTGCCGCTGATTAAAAACAGAGGCTGAGGGCCTCGCTGGGACACCTGTAGGTGTTTCCATTATAGCCCTTTACTGGACCATCTTTGTCTTTCTGGGGAGGCTGCGTGGGAGGAAAAACAAAAAGAAAAAGAAAAAAAGAAAGAAAAAGAGAAGTGTTTCATGGCAGCAAAGATGGAAACCAAGGGTTTTCCATGTTGCTTTGCAGGGTGGATGGGTTTCTGCAGGAAGGGAGTAAGGTGAACCACCCCAATGGAGCAGCTGCTGGTGGGGAGCACACAGGAGCCAGTGCTGATTGTCCTCTGTCGGCCTCAGTCACGGGCTGTTAGCAATGGGACCACAGATGCAGACCCCAGCGGAGTCGCTCTCCTCCTCTAATGTTTTTTTCTTGTTTCCAACACCTTCCTGCTGGTGTTTCCAACACTGATGTGCGTTGCTGTATAGGGAGCAGCACAGTGTGTGGTTTGCAGTTGGGTGATGCTGAGCTGCCCGTTTCGCTGCCGTATCGCAAAGACACACCAAATACCCTGCCGGTCTTGGGGCTTGGATGAAAGACAATTGCCTGAAGCTTAATCTGGTTAAAGCAGAGGGGTTTTTATGGTGTTTTGAGAAGAAGTGGGGCACGGCGGCAGAGGTGATGGCTACTCTCCTGTCTGGGGACCCCTGTGCCTTGGGTTTGGGCCAGGGCATGGAGACCCTGAGGGAGCGAGTGAGGCAGCACATGGTGCTGGGAGAGGATGGGGAATTGACTCCAGGGTTTCTTTCTTTTCCAGCTACATCTTACCCTTAAAAGCTCTTGAAAATTGTGGTGCTAGCAAAACTTGACAAACTGATTTGCTTATACGTTCGGGTAACGATGCATAGCCAGATTTCTTAGATACTTCTCTTCCCGTTCCCTGTATGTTACAAATTTCTCTAATGTCACATAGGGGATTGGGAAGGAAACTTCGGCTCCATTCATATCGGTATTGTTGCTAGGAAACCTCTCCCTTTGACAATGTATGTTGAGCATGTCTGTATTTGCCTTTGGCTCTCCAAAGGACAGAAATCACCATGTGGCGCTGGAGGGGGGGGAGGAGGGGGGGGAGAAAAAAAAAAAATAAATTGAAAATTACTTTAAAATTTTAAACTGTGCCAAATGATGTTCTGGATTGCAGATGCCAGCGCTTCTGGTTTTGTACGGTTTGCTACGGGAGCAGATGAGGCACGGTTCGACCCTTCCATGCTTCATGTGCTTTAAAGTCAGGCTGTATTCTTCCCGTCCCCTTCTGCTACCTGCGCTGGCTGGGGGCTGCCGTGCCATATGGGAGAGGGACCCCGAGTGCTTGCCCGTAGTTACCATTCAGGGGGAAGCCAGCTCTTGGTATCCATGCCTGAGCGCCTTGCACGTATTCGCCGGCTTTTCAGAAGAAAGCTGCTTGATTTACAGAGTTTTGTTTGGTGGGAAAGAGGAGGCTTCGTGATTATCCGCCTGTCTTTCTCTCTTTCTGTCTTTCTTTTTCTCTGAATTTCAAGCTGGAAATTAATTTGAAAAATATTCTAAATATCATGATGTGTACATATAGTCATGTTAGATTTACATTCTGGTTGCTTTTAATAGGGTTAGGAAAATAAGAAAGGAGTTGGGAACTATTTTGCTTTCTTTCAAAGGATTGAGAGGACTGAATTCTCTAAAATTCTCTAAAAGAGCCTTCATATTTTTCACACACAGTGGCATGCTTTTTTTGTCTTTTTTCCTGTCCTGGCTGAAAATCCTGCAGAGTGGAGGTTTTGGTTTTTTTCTTGCCTGCAGTAGTTGCTGCCAAACCCTTTGGATGAAGTGTTGCACATCAGTGTTGACCCCTGGTCGATACAGAAGGGGAAAGCCTGGACTTGTGGCCAGGAGATGACAATTAGTGGTGTTTAATGTTGCAATGTTTGCAGCAAAATGGATAAATATATGCCTCAGGATGGGTATACTGAGTGCAGAATGCATGGACTATCCCGATACAGCCTCCAGTGGAACCAAAGAGCTGGTAAATTGATCATTATTACAAAGAAATAATTTGTTAAATAAGAAAACTAGTCAAAATCCTAATTCTTGATTTGCAGTTGGCAATAAGAAAACTCACGTTGAAGAAAATGTTTTGTGGGTGGTTTTTTTTTTGGGGAGGGGGGCATTGCAATTTCAGTTTCTCACTTTATGTCATAGAGAGTGAAGAATGAAAGGCGAGTGGCAGCCGCACTGCTGGTGGGGCCCGATGGCTCTCTGCTTTGTCCTCAGCTGACTCTATTGTCTGAAGGGTACGTGGGGGCAAACGGGGGAGCAGCTCAACGCCGCTGGTCCTGCTGCTCTTTCTGCCGCTAATGGTATGTGCATCCCGTGCCAAGAGTTTTCCCAAGGACAAAGAGATGTTAATGAAACGTCCCAGTGAATCCTAACCCCTGAAAAGCAGCTCAGAATTAAGCCAGCACCTCCCCATCGCCCCCAGCCCTCGGCCGTAGCCGTGATGCACCCTCTGCTTCCCTCCCAGGCACCGAGACCTGCTCCGGGCAGAAACCCTTTGTCCCCTGCCCCTGCTCCTATTCCCTCCTCTGTAGGCACCTCATTACCCATCACACCACCTCCTATAGTCCTATTAACTCTCCTCTTGGCTTTTCACAGCCCTAATATCATGGCTATTTATTCTACATTAAATTATTTCTATTAAAGTAGCATCTGGGTCCCCTTGTACTAGGTCTTGCATATCCCTATGACCCTTCAGAGATAAAAGATGCAGAAGTAGGGCAAAGGAAGGATTCCTATCTCTGTTTTGAGGAGGAGAAACTAAGGCTCGGGCACGTGAATTGGGTTGCCCAGCATCACTCTTGCAGTGTAGGAGGGCTCAGACCTGCAGTGTTTCAGGCCAGTGACTCCCTGGTGGACCCACACAGTGCTTCTAGAGTACACCCCAGGACCTGCTTATTGCTCCTGGAGTTGTAATAGTGGTAATAATATTAAAAATAATGCACGTTTCCTTTTCCTGCTATCTGCCTCTAAAGGTCTGGTAAAGAGGAGCTGGTTTTCTCTAAGCCACTTGTCTCTCCTGGTGCATGGTGAAGGTGTTCCTTCAACTCCAGGCCTGTCTCTGCCCAGCCTTGGTGGTGGTGCTCACAGAGAAGTGGTTTTGAGAGGGCTTTGAACACAGAATTTTCTAAATTTATCACAATTACCACCATGCCTGTGCTAAATTCTTCTTTTTCTGTTGTACTACATGAATTCACAGGTTGTTCCTGTGCCTTTCTAATGTCTACTTTCTACCTTGTGTGCAAGCTACAGGTGTGTAGCAGAAGAGCAGATAAAAATGTGATTTTTGAGGAGTTTAATGACAGTTCAATGTCCATAATGCATTTGTCTTGTGATAAACCAGTGCCTCTGGTAACTCTTCAGGCAATTAGTAGAGTTCCTAGTGGTATTTTGTCAAATCAGCCTTCACGTCTTTTGCAAAGATCAGGAAGGACTTGTGACGATGCTGGGGAGGGGATAAAGTTTGGTTGCTCACATCAAGGTTTTATATATATAAAAGATGCATAAAATCCCATCATCTCTTAAACTTATACTCCATACATTAAATAGGGAGCATTACGGGTGATGCATTTTGAGAAGTAGGCTCCTGACCTATATTTCCGCAGTGGAACTTGCCCATGGGTATTTCCACTTTAGCCTACCTTTAGGTTCAATATATTTAGTTTCTCGGCATCTGCTTTCAAAGTTTACATAGACTTGAGTTCTATTTAATTAATATTTTAAGCCTGCACCTCTGCCTTGACGAGAAAATGATCCTTTCCAAATGCTGCAAATGTGTTACTTTTACTTGAAATTGTATCTGAACAAACGGCTCAGTGCACATTAATCTCTTCTGTTTCCAAAGCTTTTTGTAGCTTTCCATCTTCAGCATCTCCATCTTCCTCCTTGGCATAGAGGCTCTATACATGGAATTTAATTCACCAAACTTGTCTGCCTGTGGTGGCATCTCCGTTGCCCTGACTACCCTTTCAGAACATTTGTTACTGAAACCAGTAAGAGATTTACTTACATTTTAGCAACTCTTTGAAAATGGTCATTACCAGAATATATCATTATGGGTGAAGTATCCTGATTTTAATCTGCCTGTTGATATTTACTTCATGTAACGACAGTATGCGCCCCACAAATAACATACTGCATCTCAGGAAATGAAAGATGTTTTGAATAAATAAATAATGGCTTGCTGACTACTGAGTCTCCTGGCTTTGGTAATGTACTGTGTAAGAGAAAGCAAATAGAAATCTCCTTCTGGGCATTTCCAAACATCAGAATGCCCTCTGCATTTTGTTGTGGTTAAATATACAACCCCATCAGAAGCCCTGAGACCCCTGTTTAGATGGTCTTGCGAATGAACATCGCAGTAATCCTAGTTACTGCAAGGAAACAAATTGTTGTTGGAGGTAGGGGATTTTTTAATGAAAAATTCTGGCAATTCAAGGGATTTGTTTAAAACCTAGTGATGCCTGGTTGCTTAATGATAACTTATGTTACAGGGAGCATGGGAGTGCTGTGCGTGTTTGGGCTGTGGGTAATTTTTGGCAAACCATTGTCTTCTGCTTGGAGTTTAAACGCTGTGATGTGCGATGACCAGGTCGTGTTGTGTCAAGCCATGTGACGGGGTGAGCCTGGCGTGGGATCTAATACACACCAATGGACGTGCCATGCTGCATGAGGACCCCAGGAAACAGGGCAGTCCTCACGACAGGGTGAGTGTGAAGAGGTGGTAGGTTGAGGTCATTGGCCATTCTTGCAAAATCATCTCCGATTCCATAACTAACCTGAGCTTTAGCTGAAAAGTTGCATTTGTGGAAGGAAAAGAATGGAAACAGTGAATCCCAGTGTTGGTGGGACAGCATTTAGTCTAGCTTGACGTGGCCAGCTTGGGTGGAGACCAGCATTATACATGAAGAAATATAACGCCTCCCACCGAGACTGAACACAGAGACACGACCGGTTTGCAAATCCTGTCGCTGAATCATTTTCGCAAACTATGGCTTAGGTAAAAGACAGAAATCTATCAAATGTTGTACAGATTAACTTATCACCTAGTTAAATGGGCTGTCAGTCGGGGCTGCCTGTGCTTGGCAGGGTGAATTCAAATGCATGTAAATTTCCCTGGTGGCTGACGAGCGACGATGGTGGAGCTGT
This sequence comes from Limosa lapponica baueri, assembly GCA_002844005.1. Lineage (NCBI taxonomy): Eukaryota > Metazoa > Chordata > Aves > Charadriiformes > Scolopacidae > Limosa > Limosa lapponica. Next base: position 18,241 of record KZ512952.1, read on the forward strand.
CAACTGATGACATGTGAAAATACATTAACATTGTTTAAAATATATTTGAAAGGGATAGCTCATATTTTGATAACATTTTCACAGGCAAATGATTTGTATGAGATCTGAAATACTGACCACATAATTTATGCTGGGAGGACTTTTTTATTTTTTTTTAATGGTAACTCTTCAGATATGTTTTGCGCCTTAGAGGAAGCCCCCAAACAATTAACGATTACCACACAAACCGGTTTGAGTCCCATGTGCCACCATTGTACGGAGTCACTGTTCCGATAGCCTCACTTGTCACTTCCACTTGATCTTACCAAAAGTGATTAGAAACTTCAAAAGAACCAATTATGCAGGCCATTGTGCTGCAGACCTGGCGCTTTCTTTTAAGCCTCGTGCTCCTCCCTGCGTT
>KZ512955.1:5301-15528 GCA_002844005.1 Limosa lapponica baueri
TCTCTAACCGGCTGTCTCTGCAGGGGAGTATGTCGTCATGACCACACACTTCCACCTCAAGAGGAAGATCGGGTACTTTGTCATCCAGACCTACCTACCCTGCATCATGACGGTCATCCTGTCCCAGGTCTCCTTCTGGCTTAACAGAGAGTCCGTTCCTGCCCGAACGGTTTTTGGTGAGTCTGCGAGCATGAGGGAATCCTCTTGGGTAGGGGGAGAAAGGTACCACAAATTATAGACTGAGCATCAGAGCTGGTCTTCTCCAGGCCTTGACCGGCATCAGTGAAGCTGCTGGCCATTTCCCAGAGTAGTTCTCAGTGTCTTTCCAGTGCCCTGCTGCCACTGAATCACTCCAAAAATACTCCTGTCCGTGTTTCTGCTACAAGGCAAGCCATAAATATTAACAGTAATCAAGGTATTGATCATCTAATTATATGCATTTGCCTGTGTCTGCTTATCTATATTGGCTTTTGAGTTGAGGAGAGGATAGGTACATGGGGAGGCATTGAAAGCTCTACCTTTGAAATTGCTAATGTGCCCCTGGTTAGAGCTCCACATAACAAGTTCCTGGGCTGAGGCAGTAGAACTGCACGGTAAATATATTGTTATTATTTTCTTCAGCTTGTTTCAGATCCTCTCTCCAAGGCAAAGTGTCAGGCTGGCATGGTACATATATTAATAGCTTTTACAAACATTTAATAGCAGAATTGCTTTGTGCTTTCCTCCCAAGACCTTTAGTTCTGTATCTTCACACACACGCTCACAGAGCAGGTGTGATGCTGCAGGATTGTATTTCCTGGAAATAAGTGTCCAGCAGACACTGCTTAACAGAGAGCGTATTGGACAAGAGTCACCAAGCAGAGAGGGGATATAAGGTACCACCTGCTCGTGTTTTTGAATACGACAGAAAGCGGTGCCTTTTCAAAGATCATGAAGCATTTTCTCTGTAGCAAGAGTCGTACTAGAAATATTCCCACAAGCCCAACAAAGCCAATGTCCTCCTTTCTGGACCCTCTCCGCTGGCCTAGACCTTGTTCTTGTGCCATGGACTGTGACAGGACACAGGGGGGCTCACAGGTGGTTCTGAACTACAAGGGAATCATTATGGGGCTTGTGAAATGTAGGTCATGAACAAGCTTTAAAATTTACAGTTGACCCCAGCTTCTCCCTGGTGGGGAGAAGCACTGGATTAGCCTTCCCTTCCCTGGCGATGCAGATCCTACAGCGATCCCCAGGGTCCAGTGCAGCTGCGGGGAGCTGGGCCGTTAGTATGACCAAACTGGTTTGCACGATCCAGACTGCAAGAGCTGCGATGAACAGTGATAACAGTGAAGAAGAGGGAATGCGGCCCCTTAGCACTGGTGTTTTCATCCAGCAGAATGGAAAAGGGGGAGCTCAGACAAACAACACGGGAAATAGGACCAGCTCAGGCATATAGAGAGTCATCGATGAACTTTCCTCACTCATCTGTCTGTAAATCATTTACAGAGTGCGCACCTGGACCCCATGTCTGTCCATGCCCCAGGTGGGCTCTTACATCTGCATCGGTTCTGGAGTGTCTCTGCACTCCCTACACCGGGGACGAGCCATTCTCTGAGGATACTTGATTCCCTCCTACATTATCCTGAGATTTGCAATTAGACTGGTTTCCTCGAGTAGCAGCTCAGACCGAGCAGGAAAGAGCTGACTGAAAAATTAAAACCTACCTTTGTGAAAAATGTCGTTGCTCCCAAATTGCCTTGCTTTCCTATTAAGAAAATAATGAGAACTCCAATTGTTTAAATTGTTTATTCCTCTTTTTTTTGCCCCTCAGAAAGTATTGTCAACAATATTATTAAAACTCTTCAATTACCAGGAGTATGGCTTAAGGGAAGTGAAAATTAGTCAATATTTTTATAATGGTTTTAATGCATTTTTAATTGAAAAGCACATTATTGGGGAAAATGGATAGCAATGGTTGCTTGCTTTAATGAAAAAAGCTTTAAAAGTCATTTTACAACAGATCATTTTTTTAAGATAAATTGTAGTGACACTCCTTCTGGCAGCCTGGGCCACTGATGGGTGCCTGGCCGTGCCAGCAGCACCCAGCATCCCAGTGTCCATCCATGCAGGTCACAAGACACTATATCCAAAATGACGACAGAACCACATTGAACGAGTGGCCAGTTTCTGGTCCTTGATGAAGTTTCCAACCATCTAGCTGTCCTTTTTATTGTTATTTTATTATTTTTATTTTATTGTGAAGCTTCTCCATGGTATATTCTCCATGACAGAGCTGGGTCTATCGTCACACAACTTACCCCACTAGCAGATGAGGAACCGAATGCTGGTGCCTACCTATGAGCTAGGACTCTTTTATAGTGAGCAGAGATCTAGTCAATGGAGTTTGGGGAAGATTAATCTCGTCCTAATGCAGATGTTTGCCATTGATTATATGAATTGGAGATACTCAAAACTAAACCAGAGAAGTCCCTGAGCAACCTGAAGCTGGCCTGGATTCAAGCAGGGGTTGGACAAGCTGACTTCCCTTCCAACCTGGACTGTTTCATTATTCTATGAATTTCGCCATCGACTTGTGCTGGGTAAGACTGGTAATTCCAGTGGGAATGCGGGCCACCTGGCTTGGAGGATGGCTTCTAAATTTACATGATGGAAATGCCAACTCTGCGGTTTGAGGAGAAACTGGGTGGGTACGAGTGTATGGTCTCACACCATCCTTGTCTCCTGCTGTCTTTCCACAGGTGTCACCACAGTCCTCACCATGACCACACTAAGCATCAGCGCAAGAAACTCGTTACCTAAAGTGGCGTACGCGACGGCCATGGACTGGTTCATAGCCGTCTGTTATGCCTTTGTGTTTTCTGCGCTGATCGAATTTGCCACCGTCAACTACTTCACCAAGCGCAGCTGGGCTTGGGATGGCAAGAAGGTTCTGGAGGCCCAAGAGATGAAGGTCAGACCCGTGGCCAAGGCCAGGGAGAAGGGGGTGGTGAAGAACTGCTGCATGAGAGAGCTGCGCCGGGGCCAGGAGTGGGTAGCATGCAGCCCCACAGCACTCCGGGAGGCTGGATGCTACTTACTGGGGTCCCCAGCTCAGGTCTTGACTGGAGCAGTTCTTGAGTGTCAAGGGAGGAAGGGCCTGGGGGGCTGGTCGCTGTGCTTAGCTGGGGAAAAAAACCCAGGCATGACTGCTCGCTTTTCCTTCTGTCCTGCACGGCCATTTGCTGGTGGAAATATGAATGCGTGCATGTTTTGGTCTTGTACCACTGGTGGTCTGCTCTCTCCTTTCTTCTCCCTCCAACCCATAAATGCCCCGCTCTATGTTGCTAGCATGTCACACAAACCCAAATATGCCACGGAATGCCAGCCTGGCCAATGGAGATGGTCCCACTCTGCTGTGTCCCCTGCGGCTGGTAGCCCTGACTGTAGGTCTCCTCTGGCATGGGCAAGCATGGTGCAGTGATGGGGAGGTCCACAGCTGCTGGCAGCTACTGCTTTGTAAGTTCGGGCCAAGAGGGTGGGTGGGAAGCAAGCAATCAGAAACGGCAACTGGCAGTAAATTAGCGCCTGGCATTACCCACGTTTTCCCTTCTCGCTCGGGATCAGCCTCTCTGGCAGCTTCCTTCCTAACAGCCACCACTACCCCTGCTCGTGTCCCCCCCCTCCTAACTGATTTAATCTCGGCTGAGCAGAGAAATCGCTTACTGTAGCATGCCTCTCCTTGTTTATATTTATTGAATCAATTTGAAAATCAGCTTTGTCCTTGTTCTTGGTTCTGGAGCTTTTATATTTTACTCCTTTGCATTTTAATGTGTTGTTTAAAATTGTTGTGGGTCTATATGCAAATACCTGGCAGAATTGCAGTAACTTTTGGAAAGACAACAGCCAGTCATCTCTCTGGTATGGAGGTCAAAGCAGGAGAACAGAAGCCTTATGGAGAGCCACAGCCATCACTGGGCATTGAAAGCCTCTCTTGTGTTTCTTGGACTCTCTCTATCTGTTTGCTTTTGCAGCTGTGGTCTGAGCAAAAGGCTCCAGAGGAGGCCAGCTGATGGTCTTCCACTTCCATCGTGAACAATAATGCTAATCTGGCCTCTAGAGATGAGAAAAGCCTTTCCTGGGTATTGGCATGAGCAAAGGATCAGAACGGGTCCTCAAAGCAACCACGTCCCTTTCAGGGTTGGGCAAATGAGCACAAAGTCAGGATTCACACAGCCTTGGGCAATTATGTGAACTGGGCACAGGCGAAAAAGCAGCAAAGGCTCAAAAGCTTCACTTTATCATAGAAGCAGTGTGCTCCTTAATTTATTCATTGACCCAGCACTGCAAGACTAACGGTGCTGAAACAATAGGGTAAGAGCATGCAGAGTGTTTGCTCACGTGGTAATCAAACAAGAAAACAAAGCAGGACCAGGAATGTTGGAGAGGGAGTGCTCTTTGTGAGCTGGCTGCAATTGGCATCAGGCTGAAGAATCAGGAAGGACTCCAAATTTGTGGATGTTTTTTCAAGCCAAGCCTGATCTTTATTTTAGAAGGCTAACCCACCCCTGGTCTGCAGCTCAGAGAGCTCCCTGGAGACTGGTGGGCTTTCAGGGAGCTTGGGAGTACAATGTGTCACCACATTTGCTTTTCATCTCTATTCCATTGAATATTTCCAAACAGTGAATTTGCTACGCAATGAAGGTGCCTCATTGGCTCAGTTTCAGCCTTTAATTAGCTCTTCTTGAAACAATTGACAAGGCAGGTGGTTGAAACCACAAAAGAAAGAGGAAGCAGACGAATGACTATTGGCATTTTAAAGTGTCTGTACCAGGAGTGAAACTACCAGTGACAAGCCCAGGCTGAGCCCTGGTCTCAGGAGAGCCTTCCCTACAGCCAAAAAGAATGCTCTTTATTGATGGATAGGAAGGATCCTCACTACAGGTTTGATTGTGTCCTTGCATGAACATGAAAAAAAAATCAATAAGCATCAGCCCTTCCCTCACCTCAAATGTAGGCAGCAGCAATGCTTCCCGTCCCATTTGAAAGGAATCATGACCTTGTAAAAGCTGTTGGTTGCTGACAGGCGCTCCCAGCCTGTTCACTCTCAGGGCTGGTTCCATTCTTTGTTTCTCCCCTTCAGCCGACCCATCAGTTTAGATGGGAACAGAGCATTTTTTTCAGGTAGAATCTAACATGATGGGCTGATCTTGGCGAATCACTGATCTCTGCATCATAAATGATCGTGATGATGTTCTGGCTATAGCCACAGTTGGGTTCTGGTTCTAGCTGGAAGCTACTCTGCACCTTCTCTGCAGTTCTCCTCTAATGAAAAGCAGGCAGATATCACCATAGATGTCACCAAAAACTCTCTTTAGCCTGCACTCTGATAAGACTTGACTAATGCTTGACAAAGTTTTTCCAAGCCTTTCCTGTCTGCCACCAGTAATTGCTGATTGTGGATGAAGGATTTCTTCTCTTTTTGTATAGCAGAGTGGCTGCAACAAGCCTAGAGGTGCAGATCAGAGAGAAGTATCTGGATCCAATGTGGAAAACTTGTTAGTGAAGGTGATTTTTTTAAAAAAACACAACATCATCAGGAGGAAGGTGGGAGAGGAGGAGTGAGAGGCCAAAGAGACAGAAAGATGTGTGGTTTCAGTAGCCAGCAACGCCCCCTGTCTTCAGCATCCTCAAAATACCATGTTAAAAGGATCCACTTGAGGACAGAAGGGCTGTGTCTGAACAGAGTGAGATCCGTTGTATCCCATTCATCCCAACCATAGGGATGGCCACCTCTGGAGCCAAGAAGGTCACTTCCTGAGCGACTGTTACAGTGAGAATCCAGAGAGACAACCATTAACGGTGACTTTGCCACAGGGAAACTCATGAAGTCTGCAAGGATGACATTTAACAGGGAGTTCCCTGCAAAAAAGTGTTGTCTGTTCCTCAGGATGGAAGATGCTTTGGAAGATGCTTACTTAAACCCACATCCACCTAAAATCTGACTTAGCTCTGTATCTGTGCTTTTGTGACATTGCCCTGAAATCCTGAGCAGCAAGAAGCAACAAAACCAAGTATCTGCAGTCAGACACATGAGAACAAGGAAGAACACACTTTGTATGGAGGAATAGTCCTGGATCTCTATCCTTCTCATCCTTAACACAATAATCCTGTACTGGTGAGAAGGTTAGGTCCAGGTTTTTTATGTATTTTTCACGTGTCTTTTCACTAAGAAAAAAGTCACCAAAAAGCATCCTCCAAACCTCTCTGTTGACATGATCATCATGGTTTTCTTTCTTGTATTTTGGGGGTGATGAACATGCTCGCCATTCGCACTGGGTCCCTTTTCCACTGAGTGAAGTCTAGCTTTTATCCAACCTATTCTTCAGCAATTCTGAAGTTTGCCCCTTGATCCAGGTCACTTGGAAATCATTCTTCTTTCTGCTTTGTTTCTTTTTATTTGTGGCATCTTTGTTTCAGTCCCCTCCTTGCCAACAGAGAGTGACTAGAACCAACCTTGAGAGGCCACAATTTTCAGCCAGTTTGAAGTCTTACACACTCATAGGGTGGTTCAGACCCATCTGTTTGGTTCTTTTTTCTGCCTTGCTATGGCAAATATGGTTTTGCTGGGACCTTCTCTTGCTGACTGTGCTCTTCAGCCCATGTGTCCTTCATCCTACTGCACTTGCAATCCCTTGTAGCTCTCCAAGTGATTATTTATGTTCTCAGCATCATCTCTAGAGTCCATATGTCATTCTTCAACATTTCACTCTCTTTCTCTCAGCACCGTCTCTGTGGCATGTTGGGTTGATTATTGACTCCATCCAACCTCTGAGTCTTTGTCTGGTGATCCGAGGAGCCTAAGATCATTGGGCTCAGTCCCACATAATCTGAATTAAGAGATGGGAGGGATGAGTGATGCCAAAGGTTGCACCAGCAGCTGACAGTAACCTGGCATTGATGCAGCCTGATGGTTAATGCAAGATTGCATTGTTCGGAGCCTTTGGCTCTGCTCAGGGTACAGGCATCCCAGTGTAAAACACTTGGCTACTATTCTCTGATAGAATCAAACCTCTGGCACACTGCAGAGGGGAACTTTGGCTGGAATGAGGAAGGAGTGATCTTTGCTGGAATGGCAGCTACAGTCACTGGGCTTTGAATTCTAGGATAGGAGTATGTCAGAGGCTAGAGCTGCTTGGAGGTCATTAAATTGGCTTTTCTCTAGAATGGCAAGTAGCAGATACCTCGCATTTCTCAAGTACTGCAGATGTTAATGATGGTGACCTTCAGAGCGGCCTGTCAGAGGGATACTGATTCCAACCAAAATTTCTAGCCAAGGAGCAGGTGCAGAGAACTAAATCTCCAGCAGATCATAGGCAGAACCAGTAGTTCCCATAATTGAGAGGTTCAGCCATTAACTCCTCAACAGAGAGCCTTGAAGACAAGAATATTTAACAAAAACGCTATTATTTTCCAGTATATGTGTTGTGGAAGAACTTGTCAGGCTGCAATATCCAGGGAACATATTTATCTCTAGACCAGATTTCACAGCTTTTCCCTAAGGAAAGCAGCACAGAGACTGCTTTGTGCAGTGGTTCAGTCTCCCCGTGCCCAAAGAGGGCCATAAATGTAGATGTTTTAAATAGGACAAGTTTTCAAAGCAAATATGGGGTTTCCTCCTGTTTTTCCACTCTTTCCTTCTATTTCAGTAGGACGTGGATCTCCTCACAGATAAAGGTGTTGAGGGAGGGCTGGAGGCTTACTTTGCAGCTGACAGCAATAAGCACATTTTGCTTTGTTCGGTTGTCAAAATCTTGCCTGAAACACTTACGTATAAAGCTCAGCCTGGTAAACCTCGGGCTGAACCATTTCTTCTGACATCTCAGGAGCAGAGCACACAACACGTGCCTTGGTGCACATACCAGAGTATGTGCTCTGGGTGCTTCCCAAAAGCTATCCAGGCTCCCAGCTCTGACCAGGGCAGGAGACTCCATAGGCAGCTGGGAGAAGGCTCCCAAGTCTCTGCACTACCTGAACAGCCTGATCTGAGGTCTAAAGAAGCCCAAGATGATGCCTGGAGGCTCTGGATCACAATAATAAGAGCAGCAGCTTGCTATCACCACCACAGCATTCATATTTACCTGACTTTCCTCCGTTTCAGCCTGGTGTTTTCAGATGCCTTTGGCCAGGCAAGATGGATCCACTTTTCAAGCTCTAGGGCAGAAAAGCTGGCCAGGCTGAAAGTGCCATGCCACTTGTAGTCATCTTATTCCTGTAACAAATACCGTGGCTGATTAATACTAAAATAATCACAGAGCACTTCAAATTACATTCTGCGAACAACAATCTGTTTTTCATTTCATTACTGATTATTAATTATTTTATTACCTCCTGTAGCTGTGTTAATAAGTAATCATACTTAAGCATATTTAAATGTTTTAGAAGGTGAAACATCTTTAGTCCTTTATTTGCTTCTTGTCAGCTCTTTAGCAGGAAAAGTTCACCTCCTATGCAGGGGGTACAAGTTAACATGTCTCTAATGATTGCAGAAATCAGTTGCTCAGTTAATCATTAAAGAACATAACACCCTCGCCCATAAAAGACTATGAATACGGTCTGATCAGTGGTTTGCTCGTATTGGAGTCTGAAGACATTTAGACCTCCTTCTAACAGCAAGTTAATTTCTGTAATTGCTGGCATTATTACGAGGCTGCAGCCTGGCTATGGTGTTATTGGAGAGGGTTTTAAAGATTGCACAGAAGTCTGCTTTTAGTGTCCCTCTGAAAATCACTGTGGAAAATCCATTTCCTAAGGTAACCAGAAATATCCACGGTAATAGTGGACACATTTAAAATGGAAGGACAGCATGAAAGCTAAAGCCCTTGGAGTATCTCTGCAGAGCAGACTGGGTGAATCTGGTGCTTCCAGCGCTACCCTGTGATGCTGCCTGCTACCAGTTCCCAGGCTAGGATGGGGAGAGGAACAGGTCCTGCTGGCTGCACGCTCTCCTCTTCTCCTGACAGCCACTTTGTATGTGGTTCCCTCACAGGCACATCCAAGACTATGCCAAGTACCCCTGGGAAATGCCTGGATGAGCCTTACCTTGTGTTTCAGTTGCTTTTGAAAAGAAAATGAAATCCAAAATCACACCTTGTTCTAAGTTTAGATATTAGATTCCCACCATGAGTCATTGTTGTGTCTAATGCTGGCTCTTGGTGTAATTACAGAGGACACCGCATGGAGTACATGAGTGCTGGGATGTGTAGGGTGCCTGATGTCTGCATATAGATAGATTTCATTCAGTGTGCTTCTCCTGGTAGACCTGGATTGCTTTGTACGATATGGTCTATGGTGCAGCTGGTCTCAGGTCCCTGACAGCAACAGGAAGATCCCCAGAGTGGGGACAACACCTATCATGACTTCCTAGCTCCATCTTCCTGTCCACTCGTCTTCATTAACATCTGAACTGTGTGTCTTCAGCATCTTCCATCATCCTTCAGTACATCCTGTCTGACATAAGTGCCTCTTCTGCTATTTGCTATGCAAGCTCTTCTCCCTTCAGCCGTGTTCCTGGAGCCTTGTGGGAGAGGTGCACTTATGTCCTTTGATTTGCAGCAACCCATAGATATGAAGGCAAGAGGAAAAACTTCCCTCTGCCCTATAGTGCCATATTGAGCCATCCTGAAATCCAGGGCTAGTGCAAATGCCTTCCATCTGTTCTGCATCTTACCCAGGTAGATCATGAGGTGCTCTAAAGTGTCCCAGAGACATTTTGGACATCCTGATGTTAAATTGTGAGGTATTCCTGTGAGGTATTTGGGGGACTGAGGCAGTGTATGACAGGGCCTTGTAATATGGTACAAAAATATTGCGAAGCTGTCACCCACATTCTTAAAGCCACTGGCTTTCTGCTACAAAAAGAAAAGAACTATAGTCCTCTGTGATGTCTCCTGCTCTCACCTGACCAAGGAAACAGGCCAGCAAAGCAGAAAATCAAGTTCCTCCCCCAGGATGATCACACGGGGTGTCCTTCTTTTCTAAAGGCTACATTCCCGCATCGTTTCTCCATGGCTGAACCTTACGTGCAACAGGTAACACTGCTCAGTTGAGAGAGAAAGCAAGGAGTCTGTATACTCTGAGCCTGCATTCCCTTATACTCACCTGGCAATACGCAGGATAGACCTGGCAGCACTCAGCTGGTCAAGGAGTCACCTCTTTGGGGCAGCTACTGCTCAAGTGCAGCTGCAC
>KZ512998.1:0-18565 GCA_002844005.1 Limosa lapponica baueri
AGACGAGCACTACTGTCCAAACGGGCCAGTCCTGCCAGATTTCCTCGGTCTCCCTGGAGGAGCGCCGTGTTTGTAAAGCCCTGAGCAATAGGAGGAAATGCTGCAGCGTTATGCAATTTCCTCGTGATTCATATTCAGAAATCCTCAAAACAACCATGAGCGAGTTTTTCAACTTTCAGCTCAGAAGATGCACAAGCCAAAAGAGTATAAATAGAAATCATTATATTCCCTCAGAATCGGTAGCCCAACTGGCTTGCCAGCCACCCCGGGACAGGTTGTGAAGCCACGGGCAGGAGCAGCACAGACATTTGACACGGGTGTTTTGCAACTCTTTTTTTTATAAAGGAAAAGGGAAAACAGGGTGAAAACCAGCATGCAGACTAGAGTCCAGTCACTCTGGCTGACTCAGATGGTTCTAGGCGGGGTGGTGTCAGCAGCACCCCAAAGCTGCAGCCCAGCCCCGGGAACCATGTGCTGGGACTCTTGTACATCCCTTTTCCCACCCATTTCATTGCCCTGCATGAGACAACAGAAGATCCACTTGGAACAAGGCCTTAATCTCTTCCCCACTTGGACAGCACTGATGTACCTGATCCCCACAGTCCAGATCCTAAAGTCTTTGTCCCCTTCAGTGCACAACAGAAACTGAGACGCACCAAGACGAGTCCTGGAGAATTTGTTTCCAACCCTACGCAAGGAGTTGGAAGCCCAAGAAGCAGCAGCCACTAAGGAAAAGGTTTATGAACATTATCCTGCAACGCCTGGACCAAAATCCCTTCAGGATGGTGTTGCACAGTGCTCAGGTGCCCTCAGGAGAAGGCCAGAGAAGTCTTGCATTCACTCACAGCTTTGGCAGCACACAAAAACTCCCTCTGTGCTGTAAATGACAACAAGTAGGTTTTTCATGGAGATCTTGGGTAACCCAAAGTGACTTCAAGAGGGCAAAACTTCAGCAAATTCTTGACCATGTTCAGTTTAAAAGATTAAAAGGCGTTATTTTGTTTCTGCTGTTTTTACCACCAAATGCTTCATTATTTCCACAGCAATTCAGGAGAAAAAGAAAGTGAAAAAACAGTATTTCAAGCCTACTTTTAGCAGATAGCGGTGGCACATTTTCTCTGACTGGGAAGACTGTAAGAATTTATCTCCTCAAACCAAAACCTGCCTGCTGACACCCAGAGCTGAACCTGACGAGGTGCCACACCACGACACCCCAGAAGGGCAGGGACTGTTCTCTTGGCTGCAGGTTCCCAGCACGTTACTCAGCCCCATCTCTGCAGAGAAACATCCCCACAGCATGCACAGGAATGCCCAGAGCCGGGCCAGAGCCTCCAGGCACTTGGGGGTCCCTTCATGAGATGAGGTGGGCAGGACACCATATACCCCGCAGCCACAGGCAAGGGGGAAAAAGGAAGGAAGGAAAGAAGGAAGAAGAAGAAAAGAGTGAGATGGGCACAGCTCCACCCCACACCAGGCAGGATCCTCGGCACCTGAGCGAGCTTTGGCACACCATTGCAGAGCTCCTACGCTGGGACACAGCCCAGCCGCAGGATGCCAGGAGAGCACAGAGCAGGAAGGCTCATGTACAAAGAAGCATATTTCCTTGTTAAAAGCAGGACACCTGGCAACCTTGATGAAATCAGCCCTTGTTTCTGGCTCTGCCTTATCAACCCTGTTCTATTTCTGTCCGAGAGCCAGGTTTTCATACTACAAGCAGGATTTTCAGAGCTGGGCTGCACTGTGTTGTGGCTAGAAATAACCTTCCTTGCTCTCCGAGCCAGAACGACACAGATAGGAGTGAGATCTTTCCCAGCCCACATCCCTGCAGACCTCCCTGCAGGGGGAGGGGAGGAAAAAACATGCCTCGCTTCCCAAGCGAAAGACTTGGCAGGGCAGCAGCAACCCGCTGCGAAATGCTGGTTTATGTCATTCAAGTGAGGGCTGTTCATTTGGAAGAGGGTGGCCCAGGGTCCCTGGCAGCTCCCTCCTTCCTTCCTTCCTTCCTTCCTTCCTCCCTTCCCTCCTTTCTTCCCTCCTCCCTTCCCAAAATACTGTTCAGCGCTGAACTAATGCATTGCAGTCGGAGCCACCCCCCACCTCCCTTCCCTCTTTTCCCTCTCCCCCTCCTTCCTTCCAGCAGAAATTTCAGCTCAGAACTTACACCAATTCCTGAGTCTGATTAAAAGGAAAAAAAAAATAAATATAAAAATAAATCTATCAAAAGCAAAGCATCTGGGGGCCTGAATCCTCTGCACGGGTCCTTGCTCTTCTGCCTCTCTCCAAGCTGAACTAAATGATGGTTCTAATTAAAAACAAGCCCACGTTTTATTACAAGTGCAGGCATTCCCCAGAGGCTCCGAAGCCGAGGCCGGCCGGGCTGCCCGCCAGCCAGCTGGGCTGCTTAGCTCAGCGCACTTGCATAACCCGCCGTGGTCGTCACCTCAGGGAAAAATTACCTGGGCCAAACGAAGGAAAAAAATTACCTGGGCCAAACTATCAACCCACCATGTCCAAACGCTAAAAGGAAGTCGAGCAGCAGAGAGTTTGGGGGGAAAAAATAAGGGGGTGGGTGAAAGCGATGGGGAACAAAGCATGTTAGATACACAGCAGCCTCTAGAATAATGTAACTAAAGGTCAACTGGTTTAGAAAAATACATTTTTGGAATAACTAAAGCGCTTAAAGTTTCACAAAGCAGCATTTTTAAGCGAGTCCAGCAGAGCACATATGGTCAGACCACTCAAGTGACTGATTAAAAGTGAAAACTTCTACTAGTTTAACAGCTTCCCCTAAAGTTTTCTAGGATGCTTGAGCAACAGCTCGCACATCCTCCTCCGCCAGCTATCTCCGCTGGAGCCCGGCCAGCTTCTCGCGCTCCCTCTCTCCCGCAAGCACACACGCCCTTCCTCCTCCCAACATCTACTGACGAACAAGGAGCCTGCACACATCAAAAACCAACCTAATTTTAAATGACAGTGTCATCTTTATTTTTAAAATAACTGTAGCACAGACATGCCTCGCGCTCCTCCTCTGTGAAAAGAGGTTTTACACCGCCCAGTTGCTCCGAACAATGGCTGGTGGTTGAACGCCAAGGCTGTAACATCTCTGAGGCGAGACCACTTTCAGTCCTCGGTCTGCACAGCCGCTCGCGGGGGACACACTGGGACAGCCACCGGGCCAGGTGCGGGGGACAGACCATCGCGGGGACCCCCAGGCTCTGGGAAGGTCAGCAGAAAGGGGAACACGATCCCACCTTCACCAGCCCTGCTCTCCACACCCCAGAGACCCCTGCGAGCCCCGGGCAGCAGCAGAGGTGGTTTCTTGGAGCAATCCTGGGATGCAGAGCAGGGATCGCAGTGCCCCATCACCTCCCTGGGGCTGGGAGCTGGCCCCATGGAGACCTAAATGGTCTCAGTGCCCCTCTCCACAATGGCACCCAGACAGGTCCCTTTCAAGACATGATCTGAAATTCCACAATGCTAACAGAGTCATAGAATTATAGAGTGGTTTGGGTGGGAAGGGACCTTAAAGACCATCCAAGTGCCACCCCCTGCCCTGGGCAGGGACACCTCCCACCACACCAGGTTGCTCCAAGCCCCCTCCAACTGCCCTTGAACCCCTCCAGGGATGGGGCAGCCACAGCTTCTCGGGGCAACCTGGGCCAGGCTCTCACCACCCTCACACCAAAGAACTTCTTCCCCACACCTCAGCTCAATCTCCCCTCTTTAGGTGTAAACCCGTTCCCCCTCGTCCCATGGCTCCCCTCCCTGATCCAGAGTCCCTCCCCAGCTTTCCTGGAGCCCCTTGAGGGACTGGAAGGGGCTCTAAGATCTCCCCGGAGCCTTCTCTTCTCCAGGCTGACTAGCATCCCTGTGAAACTACTCACCCCCAGAGGTACAGAAATAAGACTATTAAAATGTTTGGTGTTTCAAAGGGCAGGCCCTCTTCTGATGCTGCAGCTCGGAGAAGGAAGAAGCCCAGGTCAGGGCCTGTGATGTGATTGTAGCAGGTCAGGAAATAATCACTACTTACAATGAAATGCAAGGACCAATAAAGGAAGAAATAAAGAAAGATGCTACTTTTGCAACTAACTGTACAATGAACCATTTCCTTTAATTCTTAATTTAGAGTAGAAAAAAAGACTCTAATAGTCTATTCAAATTGGCAGGGAAGTTTGTCCTACTAACATGGAGCTATTCCCTGAATTTCTACATGTTTCTTGAATTGCCTGCTCAAGTAACGCTCAGCAGAGGTGATATAAGAGCCGAGAGGAAAGGAAAGCCAACGTAGTCTCTTTGGTCTCTCACTCCCGTCGCAGGCTCCGTGCCTCCCCGCAGAGGCTGCCAGCCCCGCTGGGCAGATGCAGCCGGAGGGTGGACAGCCAGGATCACACCGCAGCACCGCAACGAAATCACTTGATGCAACCACTCTGCAAGCCTTTTCCTAAGCTGTTCCGCCTGTCCGGGCCCAGACTTACAGACAAGTTACCACACGTCAGCCGATCTACCCTGTTCGCACACACAGCGCGCTCGTCGCCAGCACGCTGCAGTTCAGGTTCCATTAACCATCCATCCCCGGGGACTCAGCAAACTCAAACCACCTTCACCACCACACTCGCCTCCTGGCCTGCACCAAAGTGAAGGAAAGCCAGTGGGCATCCCACAGCGATGTGTGTTGAAGGACGTCCCGTGGATCTGTGGCCAGACCCATGCTCAAATCCCCAGCCCTCACTCCCCTGTGAGTTTGCCTCGGTGGGTACCAGAAGCAAGACGATAGGAGGGGAGAGAGGCAGCTGCCAACGCCTCCCCAGCAGAACTGATATCTTCTCCCAAAGGGAAACCCAGCCCGTGTCATGGCACCAACCACCCTAGTCTACGAGTACAGCCCATCTTCGACCACTGTGTCCAGTTCTGGGCCCTCCAGTTCAAGGACAGGGAACTACTGGAGAGAGTCCAGCGGAGGCCACAAAGATGATGATAGACCGGAGCATCTCTCTGCTGAGGAAAGGCTGAGAGCCCTGGGGCTCTTCAGCTGGAGAAGAGCAGACTGAGAAAGGATCTCATCGATGCTGAGCAATAGCTAAAGGGCAGGGGGCAAGAGGATGGGGCCAGACTCTTCTCAGTGGTGCCCGGGGACAGCACAACAGGCAACAGGCACAAACTGGAACACGGGAAGTTCCATCTCAACGTGAGGAAAAACTTTTACTTTGAGGGTGCCAGAGCCCTGGAAGAGGCTGCCCAGAGAGGGTGTGGAGTCTCCTTCTCTGGAGACATTCAAACCTGCCTGGACGCGTTCCTGTCCAACCTGCTCTGGGTGACCCTGCTGGCAGGGGGGTTGGACTGGATGATCTCCAGAGGTCCCTTCCAACCCTGACCATTCTGTGATTCTGTGAAATTGTGCAGCACAGACGACCATGAAGAGTGCCATGGCAAAGCTGGCTACAGCAAAGAATGCACTAAAGGAATGACGAGGCATTCATGCTCAGGAGATGAAAACCAGAGGCAGGAGCCACTCCTGGATGTCCCCAACAATAGAGCCAGAAGAAAGACAACAGGTCACAAACTTTCCGAAAGTGGGTGGGAGACAGCACTTTTAGGTCTGTAAAAGCAGTCCAGAGGGCTCTTTTCTCTCTTTAAGATGATCTAGAATGCTTCTCTCGGCATTCTTCTCTTTATGACCCAAACAGCTTCTTAAGCAAAGGACAAAAAACTGTCAGCCTGAAGCAACAGCGATTCTGGCTGGGTGAGCTATCAACCACTGAACCAGCATTTGCTGGAACCATAAATAAAAGCCTGAAGTCAAGGCTTAGGACCTCACTGGTTTAAGTGCTTTAGAAACAAAATAAAAGCTCAATGTAAAGTTACTACTATTATGGGCTTAAAATAGGTTACGAAACAGGAGAGGGAGAAGAAGGGAATGGCGCTAAGAGCATGGGATGCAAAAACTAAGATGGAATGTGACAAATTATCACAGTATCATAGAATCATTAGAGTTGGAAGGGACCTTAAAAATCATCTAGATCTAACCACGGGCAGAGACACCTTCCACTAGACCAGGTTATCATTCGGTCTGAAAGCTCAGGCTGATTCTCTGCGGATCCTCTTCCACCGCCCTGTCCCCAAAAGGGACAAGGAACTTTTTTGGTAAAAATCTTGAACTGTGGGACACAAAAAAGCCAAGCAGGGGCTTGCTGCCAAGCTGGCAGCGGGGTTCACCATCAGCCAGGGGTGATGGGCATACCTCCACCGAGAGAGAGGTGCCCTCTCGGAGGCAGCTCGGGTGCTCCCAGGCGGTGCGAGAGCATGGGCAAGACTGCAGCTTCGGTTCAGGGAAAGTTCACTGGGTTGTCTGGGTCGGGGAGCAGATTAGAGGCGAAGAGAAAAAGCAAACAATAGAAACTTAAGAGCTTGAGAGGAGGCAGAGTGGGGGAAAAAATGTTCTGTTCAGCAAAGACAGAAAGACAGGGAGATGAAGAAGCAGCAACTGGAATGAGTCAGGTCATAGAAAACAGAACAGAAAGAACGAATTTGCCATAAGCAAACAAACGCAGACAGGACAAAGGCCATGAAAAAACTTCAAGATAAAGCATACACAAATAACCATCTTTCTCTGGAAAGCCCACAGAAACACACGTCTGTGGGACTGAGGGGGTAAAAAGATCAGCATGGAAAAGGCTGCAGGGAAACAAGTTGAAGAGACAGACACAGATGAGCCCCCTGAGAGCACCAGAACAGCAAACGCGATGATCACTCCGACATCTCGCCCATAGGCAAAGAGAAAACAGCCAAAGGCCACCATCTGTAGTCAAAGATGTTCCGATTCTTCTACTGTTTCTGACAATTCACTTTCAGAGTCATAGAATCACAGGATTGTTTGGGTGGGAACGGACCTTTAAAGCTCCCCCAGTGCCACCCCCTGCCATGGGCAGGGACACCTCCCACCACACCAGCTTGCTCCAAGCCCCCTCCAACCTGCCCTTGAACCCCTCCAGGGATGGGGCAGCCACAGCTTCTCTGGGCAACCTGGGCCAGGCTCTCACCACCCTCACACCAAAGAACTTCTTCCCCACATCTCAGCTCAATCTCCCCTCTTTCAGGGTCAAACCCTTCCCCCTCCTCCTAGGGCTCCCCTCCCTGATCCAGAGTCCCTCCCCAGCTTTTCTGGAGCCCCTTGAGGGACTGGAAGGGGCTCTAAGGTCTCCATGGAGCCTTCTCTTCTCCAGGCTGAACCCCCCAACTCTCTCAGCCTGTCCTCCCAGCAGAGGGGCTCCAGCCCTCCCAGCATCTCCAGGGCCTCCTCTGGCCCCGCAACAACAGGTCCATGTCCTGTGTCAGTGACAACCGATTCACAGCCAGTGCCCTCAGGGAAAAGCATGGCTGGCATTATCAGTAACTGCAGTGGTGGGTCCCTGAGCCTCACCTGACGCTGGTGCAGCAGCAGCTGCAAACACTGCACCCCACGCTCAAATCACTGGTCCCCGTCCCCATCCAAGAGGGGTTTTCAACCTCTGCTGGGAACACTTCGCTACAGAGGTCATGAGCGCAGTACCAAAACCAATACAGAAGAAGAAAGTGACCTCCGAGGAGTCAGAGAGGAGATGAATTGGAACGATAAAGCAGATCTGCAGGTTGCAGCGAGCCCCAACACAAGAGGAGAAGGTTGGGAAGGCGTGCGGCCGGTGCCCCACCGTCCCCCCGTGGCAGCGCGGGTGTCGGAACCGAAGTCCTTCAAGTTAATTTATTTTTTGAATGAGCCAAAATGACAGGAATGCCGAGGTTGAAAGCACTGGATTGAGTTCAAAAGACATAATTTCCACCGGGAAATTAATCTCTCACCATTTTGTATAATTAGACAAGGAAAATGAAAAACAATTTCAGAAAGAATTCCCAGAAGCAATATCGGAGGAGGAGGCGGGAGGCGAGGGTGCTGCCTGTTGGACAGGAATGCGAGGCTGGGCTTTGTTGTTACGCCGGGGTTTGCTACAAAAACACAACACGACATTTCCAGAGCAGCAACGCCGGCCGAGCTCCAGCGCCGCCGCGCAGCTGCCGGACGGGGAGAGACGCCATGGGGAAAGGCTCCGGCCCCGCGGCCGCCAGGCCGGCAGTGGGGTGCAGAGCTGCTGACGGGCAGCCATGCCGCCAGCTGCCGGCTATTTCCCTCCTCTTCCTCACACCAAACCAAATCAGCCACCACCGTGGGCCGGCCCTGAGGAGGGAGCAGGCCCCACCACAGCAGGGCACCATGGCCCCCGCCGCAGGGACCCCGGGAAGGCCCCAAACCCGAGTGGGAAAGATGGTGGCAGTGGTCACCATGGAAATGCCCAGCCTCAGGCCATGGAGGGACAGGGAGCGGGAAGGACCCCCATGGCTGGGGAGGGACGGAGGGAAAAGCCGAGAGACCTTACAAGTTTTGAAGGTCTGCGCTCACCTCCCCACAGTTTACTGTGATTAAATGCTGCCTGCTCCCCCGAAATTATCAATTGCTCATGTTGGGGCAGCAGAGAAGGAAGACAAGAGGAACAGGGGAGGGAGGTGGCTGTGATTTTGGGCTGTGCCAGGTTTCGGGGACAAAACCGGGAAAGGAGTGCTTTCCCTGGGCCGGGAGCCCAGGATGGGAATGGCAGGGACGGGCAGCCTGGCTGTGGGGGGCACGCTGCTCCCCCAATCCCTGGCAGGCCAGGGCAACCCCCGACACCACACAGAGCCCCCCGCTGACATGGGGGGCTGCCCTGGTCCCCGTTGGGACACAAGTGCAATGAGCGGGCTGGTCTCAGCTTGCCATCTAGTGGAGAGCGGCCAGTACGGCCTCCCCCCACACACCGCCCTGCTCCATTTTGTGCCACCCGCAGGCCCACGGGGCCGGGGGACCCACCTCCGCTCCCCACCCAGCAGAGGTGGCATCCACCACCTGAGGTACAACCCTGGCACCAGGGTAGCTGCCGCAGCCCCAGCCAAGGCCAGGGTGGCCCACACAGCCATAGAGCTGAGGAGGAGTTAGCTGAGCTGAGTCATGGCTGGGAGCCCGGAGGCGGCTGCAGAAAGGGAATGGAGTCCTTCACGCCCACCATGACACGTCTGATCGCCCCGAGCTCCTGCTGGCTGCAAGCAAAAGCCCTCAGCACCCTGCAAAACCGGGCAGTATCGGACCCCCCCAAAGAAAGACTTCGGGTCACCGAAGAAGACTTCGGGTGTCACCAAAGAAAGACTTCGGGTGCAGGTCCACAGGCTCTTAGACACGCTGACCTCACCTGGCACTTAATTTCATTAGGCTAATAAACAACAGACCCACCACAAACTCCAAGCCATCACCTATAGCTACAGGTTGCCACCAGGTCTTGTCTGAAGGCTAAGAAAGAGTTTGGTTCGGGCTTAAACAAAGGGAAAGAAATTAAGGATGAGATGGATAAAGCATACTGTTGAAGTGAGGTTCAGGAGTGGGTGCCAGGGGCTCCTTGCCCAAGCAAAGGAGTGGTACATCTAGGCAGAAGAATGCTTTCAGCAAAGGGCTGCTGGTGCCTGCAGACCTCCGGCACCTAGGGAAGGTCTAAGAGAGTTTAAGTGTCTCCATAATATCTCAAAAATGTGGATCTTGCCCTCCGGGCTTCCATTAATTCAGCTGCAACCACTTCTGAACGTCATGAGTTCCCAGCACTGACAAACAGCATGGCATTTCCAGCCAGGCCCAGCCCCTGGTTGGGAAGGTGAACATGGCAACTCAGCGCCCAGCACGAAACCCGGACAACACAGCTACCATCCGACTGTCCCCCATGGCCCTCAGCTCCATGAGCTTGGTGGCCCTGCAGCCCAGTGTCCTCACACGGAGGAGCAGGCATGACTAGACCTGGGTCTGTGGGAAACCCTGGGGGGGTTTCTAGACATCACTCTGATGTCTAGGTCAGGGTCCTGCAATTGCCTTCCAGAATGGGAGCAGAAACCTTATTTGCTTTCCGGAGGATGGTGCTTCATCACCTGAGGACTAAGTCACACGAGTGCCAAGAGGAACAGGGCCCTTCCCAACAGGTTCGACCCCTGGGAGGTCCCAGGACAAAACCCCCCAGCCCCTGAAGTGCTGCCTTGCCATTCAGTGACCAGCCTTGAGCCCCCCAAAGCTTGCAAGGGACTTCGGACTTTGGTCTGGCCTCTGTGAACTTGCAGATTATGCTGAAGAACTGAAGAGAGGGCAAGGGGAGCAGAAGGAAAGGAGAAAGCACCGCTGATGTGTCTCCATTTCAGAGACCTCCCCCCCTGCCCTGCAGGGGCACGGGACCGACTGCTCGTCCCCAGCCCACAGCGCACTCAGCTACATGGCACTAACACCACCAACTCCCATACCAAATGCTGGCTGGATTTTTATAGACTTGTATTGCTTTAAAGAACGAAAAAGAAAAACAAAACAAATCGAGCAAAGGGCAGCACAATGGGAGTGCCAGAACAAGAGCACTGCTCAGACCCCATCCTTGTCTTATTTCCTCTGACAGGATCACAGGCTGTTGCCTTTGCCATTTAACATTAACTTCTCCATCACCACTCAAGGTTATGGACAACAGATTAATACAGCTCAACAAGGATACGATCTAACACGTTTCACACCCTTAACCCTCTCTCTACCCTTACATCGCGAGGCTCGCTTTCCCGGAGAAAGGTTTTCACATCCCAAACATTTCCCACCCAGTACCCCACGGCTGCCCTCCCCGATGTGAGGACGATTTCTAAGATTTCCCACCTGCTCGGAAGGTAAGAGCAGGAACTGCTGACACCAACATCTCTCTCTGTGCTGGCACGCTCGCTGCAGACTTGGCAAGCAAAGCCACAACCTGACTAAAATGCTTATCTTGTTCAGTTCTTTGCCACAAAGCAAACAGCCTAATTTGTGCCTCTCTCAGTCCTGCAGCCGCCGCTGCCAAGAGCCAACACCACTTTTACCCTTCACTTGGGCTCCAGCGAAGTTTGGGAATCACTCTGGCCCCCACCATAGACATTTGCAAACTGCAGCACCAGAGGGGAGAAAAACCATGGGAAAGCTATCCCGAGTATCTTAACAAAAACGAATGCAACTGCTCTGTTACGGAGTTGGCATTTTCTTCTACTTCCAGCTTCTGTAACATAAACGAAAACCCAAAGTCAAGGCAGGGTTTTTAGTCAAATTAGTAACAGTGGTAAGAGTTAACAGACTGATGATAGCTATCTGGAGACTGCTTTGACTGCAAGATGTATAATAAATCTTTTCAAGTTGTGACAAATGTCTTGGCTAATGTAGCCCACATTCTACATTTAGATCTTCCTAGAATGTAATACAACATTTGGTTTTAGTTTTTTAATTATAATTAAGAAACAAACTCCAGTCCACTTTAATCTCTCCACAGCCTGAATTTGCACATGGAATCACTGTCCCCACCGTGCCAATCTTTCCCACACTCAATATTCAAATCAAAGGAAAACCAGACATTCTCTCCAGCAGGAGTTTTTTGCTTACAGAAATATAGTCAAAGCATAGAATGGATATTTCTAGGAGTCCAAAGGTTAAATCCTTGTCTCTTGCTCAAGGAAATCTCTGTGGAGCAGGTAACACCCCACACCCTGGTGTTGCAAGATGAGAACCCAAACAGAGCAGATCAACAACTCCACTTCTGAGGGATCAAGGAGGATAACTGAGGACAAGGAGCTGCCTTGTCTGTCAACACGCACCATCTTCGTCAGGAAAATACCTCTCGGATCCATTTCCCTACAGGCTCCATTCCCATGGCTCCCACACCACACCTGGAAGGCCAGGTTTAAATGCCATTAGCATTTAAGTGCCATGAGGTATTGCATTAATGCGCAGCAGCAATCCTTGACGTGCAGGATGAACAAGCTACCCTGAGCTGATGGGCACGATAGGGAAGAACAGAAATACGCAGGCGGCAGCACAAGACCGGTGTGTTTTTGAAGGGGTTCACAGAACCAGATGCTGAAACAGGATAATCCAGGCAGTCCCGCGCCTGTTACTTCATAGGGCCTTTTGCATGTACAGCGCTTTATAAACACGGAAAAGTTCTGGCTGCACTTCTGCAACTCAATCCTAACATAACACATAACAGCCTGGCTCTGCTGTTGGGCCAAATCCTGAAAACATCAGCAGGTCAAAATGCAAGTGGGTGACCGTATTCATGCAGCTCCCGCTCCAGGTGACCGGCTTTCGCATCCTCGCAACCAGAATTCCCTGTGGAGGCGAGGCAGGGGGATATAGGTGAGCGGGATGGAGGGGGACAAGGCTTGATTTGGACCAGGAGCAAGAATGAACATTTTCTTTCTGAAGAAATTGAAAGTATCATCCTGTCTGCAGGTGCCACCGCAGAACCAAGGCAGGGGGTAATGTCGGAGGGAACAAGACAGCTTGCAGGATGGAGCTGGAGGGCTGAATGGTGAAGCAGCAGAGTTGGAGCCTGGGGGGCTGCGCAGTCTCCTCCCTCAGATGCTCTCAGCACCCGACCGGGTAACACCTCAAGCAACCAGCTGGACTAGAAACTTCCCAAGGTCCTGTCCTGCCTGAATTACCCAATGGATCTAGGATTCCTGGCGGTAATCCACAACAAAACCCTTTACCTGACACAGAGAGCAGCACCCTCGACACACACCGCCTTCCTGAACTCCTTCCTGACCGCTGCATGTTCCCAAAGGAAGTTGCTTGACTAAGCCCAGCACGTGCTTTCCAGCATTCACTGAACAGCCCGCCTGGATCCACCTCTCACCTGGCTTTAACAAACATTTTTACCGACAAACAAGGACCTTTTCGTGGATTTGGGGTGGGGGGATCTGCTCAAACCAGTCCCAGTCTGTGGCAGTGGGGCTGGGCTGGGACACCCTGCTCCCTGCGTAGGCTCCCTTCCTGCTGCCAGAGCCTGAATCCAGCCCAGAAGCACAGACTCCTACTCCAAAACCGTACAGGCTGTCCCATAACAGCCCTGGCTCTCATCCCCAAACTTTCTTCTCGTATCCTGCTAGGCTTTTGGCCACGCCGAGGCACAGAGGCCCACAGTCTGGCTCTCGCTCTGTGGACAAAGGCTGCTCGGCAGAGCTGTGTTTGCCGGTGGCTGCTGGATGGTTACACTGGCACTTCTCGGAGGGAACCCGCTCAGAACCGGCCGAAGCTCTTCGAACGTGGCAGTAAAGCTCGCATACACATTACAAACTAAAAAACCAGCAACTGTGAGTTTTCTGAAAACCTCCATAATCCCTGCCAGAGGTGAGGAAGCCTGTGCAGCCTTGGCACGGCAGGAGCGAAGACGGCAGCGAGGAGGCTATCACTGAGCACGGGGAAGAGGGGCCACACTCCTCCTCACGCTCACGCTAAATCTGCGATTCTCTACAAGACCCAGGAACGGCTGCCAGATGAGTTGCAGGACTCAAAAAGCCCTGGAAATCTACAGCGTATTTTCTTCCACTGCTCTTTTTGCCATGTTTTCCTTTCAGCACAGCACAGCAGCGTGTTTGTGCTGGCCAAGCCTACCCTCCTCCTTTCCACCGCACCTTCAAGCAATCCAAGCACAGGAGATACAGTATTACCTCAAATATTTAACCAAGGGATTAAACTATTCTCTTGGCAGAAGGCGCGAGCTGCCCCACGGATACAGCTCTCGCACCGGCTGGCAGGCGCTGCGTGACAGCCCGCTCCGCAGCAAACAATCTGCCCCGGGCTACGAAAAGCTCTCCACAATTTTCTCCAACGCTTTTGCTTTTTTTTTTTCTTTTTTCTCTTTTGCTAATATTTCTGCTCACCGGTTCCCGGCCATCCATTGCCTCCATCCACAGCTTTCGGTCCTCTTCTGAAAGCGCCTGCATGGTGATCACGCCGGGCCTACGGAGATACAGGGAATGCTGTAAATAAACTGCAGGATGGAAAACAAAGGTGACAAAGATATATTTCCCGTGAGAGAGACAGAGGACAACCTGCTTCCCAGCCAAACCCCAGCAGCGTGGGGCCCAGCCCAGCCTGACCTCTCCAGGGATGTCCCTGCAGGTCCTAATCAGGACCAGCGAATGAGCAGAGCAGAACTCCAACCCTCGACACACGTTTTCAGGGGTTTTAGTGTAAGACAGCTGGATGCCACATTATTCCTCTGGCTTTCGGCCAGACAGCTCACCTGCACTGGGGCTGAGCACATCAACAGCAGGAGAGGGCAAAGAAGGTAACCAAGCAGGCAGGAGACCCACACATCCCAGCCCGCCACATCCTGCCACCGCCCCAAGCACCGGCTCAAGGAGGGGGACCTTCTGCTCTGTGAAGAATTCCATCCCTGACACGTTCATGCCAGCGGGGCTGTGCCACTTCCCAGACCACGTCCGTCCCCTGATGTTACACACAGTAATGGCAGCAATGCCACCCTGGGGTGCCCCGCGGTGTCCCCTCCTGCACCTGCTGGTCCTGCCACCCCCTGCCGTTACACACACAACAGCCCTGCAGCTGCACCGTAAATCCAGCCCCCCCCAAAATAACTCTGTCTGTGCTTATTTATTTTAGTGAGAAGGGGAAAGAACAGGCCCACGTGCCTGCAAACAAAGCACGGGGAGCCAGGGGACACCACCGGTCCAGCCCTCACCCTCGGGCCAACGCCACCTCCACCACTCCTCAGTGGACACTTCTGGACTGCCTTTTCCATAAAAGCTGTTAAAACTTAATTACCTAGCTCTGATAAGCATAACCACCAAGGTCGTGATGGATTTAACGCGGCGGAGCATGTTTGCACAACCCCACGTGTGGTTGTGTGTTTGCACAGGAGCGGAACACGCCGCAGAGGGTGAAAGCCAACACTCTGCTCCCACGGGCCACGTTGCGGGCTGACGATTTGCTGCATCGAGCTTGGCTGTGAGCTGTCTCCATCCTCAGCATCCCAGCTCATCTCGTGGCCTGACACAAAAAGCCCAGCTAGCCCTATGCCTCCCCAGCCGTTGGGTCTCCAGCCTCCCAAGGGGTGGTCGCATCCTGCCCCACTCCCAGCAAACCCCGCAGGGGGGCCAGGGGGAGCAGGCAGAGCCCCCCGCTCTCACTGAGATGGCCAGGATCTATTCTGTTTGTTCAGTCTCGTCGTTCTGCTTCCTCCCAGGCTATTTTCAGCCACGTTAGCGGAGCACGGCAGCTATTTCTGCAGGAGGAGCGCGAGCAGAAGCCCTGGCAACAGGGGAGACACAGGCACGGCCAGGCTCGGCGTGACTCCGTGTGCTCGGGGTGGTTATGGGCATCCTCTCCGCAGCAATGCCTGTGGCCTTTCATCCATCAACAGCAGACAGAGAACCTCTGATGCTGCTCTTCCCATCCACATGGAAGCACAGCAGCTCCAGAAGGGCGGTGAAGGGCCAGGATCCCAGCTTGTGGGACACAGGGCTTGCGGGACAAGGTGGGACAAGCAATTAAACCTCAGGAGCTGCAACCGCCTCCGGACCACGTTCAACAGAGCACGTAGGCTCTTTTCGGTACTAAATTCTCAAGAACTGATAAGGCCTGGGAAGAGGGGCAATTTCTAACTCATACTTCCCAACAGTGATTCAGCAGGAGAACGTGAGCTGCAATAACACTCTGCCAAAGTCTTCTGGTCCTTGATAAGTCCTTAGAAAAGAAAACATGAACAGGGGCTCCCACAATGGTGGGTCTGGCCCATCTGCTGTCACTTCTGTGGTACGTATGGGCAAGGAACGAAGGAGTAACCCTTCTCCCTACCTCCATTCAACCAACCCAAGAGCTGGTTTGTGGCACTCACACGGCAGCTTAGCACTGCTTCACCAGCGGAAACCATGCATTCAGGCTTGCAACAAGCCCAGGTCCAAGTAAACCAGACATAATGTGTTTGATCTCCGCTAATCCCATTGGTGAGTCAGTCAATACTCACCAGCTTAGTGGTTTGGAAGTCTACTCATTTCGAAGGGAAGAGGAAACCACTTAACCATCACCCCATTTGAGAAAGAAAATGTTCAACATCCAACGCCAACTATTTTCAAAACACTGAACAAAGCTCCTTGTTGTGCAGAGACAAAGCGGTTCAAGAGCAGCTCCTGGTACCTGAGGGGGTGCAGCAGCACTGCCTACAGGCTGGCAGCAAATCCATCCCCAGCAGCAGGAGAAGGCTTTTTTTTGGGTGTCTCAGCTACACCCCCTTCAGCCAGGGCTAAAGTCAGTTTAAGGTAAGTTGCTGCGGGGGGCACAGCCATTTCCCAGGCAGAAAGCCCTGGGAGGGCTCTAGCTCAAACTAGGGAGACCCAGGAAAAGGCAACATTGGGATTTCTGTCTCTTTAGCCAAGACGTTAAAACAAAGCCATTTAAATGGTTCGTTGGTGTCAAACTCGGCCCTGGGCTCCCAGCGAAGCGCCACGGTGGCAGGGAGACAGCGCCGGTATCTGGCGTGCCAGGTTCCCTCGCGCGCAGAGCGAAAAGGTGATAACATGAAAATGTTTGCTCTGCCTTTGAGCCGATAACAACTCTTCGGGCTTCACTTCAAAGTCAAACTTATTTAACAGCATGAGGGGAGGGGCCGTGAATTAAAAACCTATTTACATTGCAAATAGCTCTCTGCATTTCCTCCCCCAGCGCTCCTTTGCCAAGGCATCCATTGCACCACTCTCCTGGGCAGAGCCATCTTCCTCCTGGTGCCGCGGTTAAAATGCACCCCGCACATTAACGCCTCCTTCATTATTTATTTGGATGATGCCCGCGGGGTCCCACGTGTTTAATAGTCAGGTCGGGTGGCTGGTGCTCAAACGGCATCCGACTCACACCATCAACACGCCACCATGTCACACTCGCTGTCGGCAGCCGGCCCCAGTGTCACGGGGCTTCCTTGAAAATCAACTGTTTCCCAAAGTGCGCTCGTTAGATTAGGGATATCTCAATTATTCAGCGGAGAGGCTGAGAGAGGGAAGGACCTTCCCTGACTTCCTTTCCCAAGAGATAAACAAAACGTCCCTATCTCTGCTCCCTCACCTCACATACAAATGATCCTGAACGCCAGAGCTCAGCCAGGTTTTGCTGCTGGGAAGCTCCTGTCCCCTCCCAGAGCCTGACGTGACACAGACACACATCGGAGGAGCCTCCTTCACCCTGGTGGCTCTGCCCGGCCAAGACAGCCCCGAGACCGTCGCGTGGGGACAGCAGCACGGGGACCCTCCTGCATCTGATGTCTAAAACACACAAACGTTGTGGCAAACAAGAAAAAGGACCTGCTGCTTGGTTACTAGACGCTGTCTCAGCCCTGTCATCCTCCAGGCACCAAATCCCTTTGCCACCTTCTGGGATGGGAGGAGAAAAAAGGGACACTTTGTGATCAGCGAAAGCGTGAGATCGGAGTAGAAGATGGTAAAGACTTCACAAGAAAGTATATTTTCAATATGCTACAATCTAAAAACTAAAGAGATTTTTCCACACGAGGCCACACAGGAAATTTGAATTTTCTCAATATCTCAGCTTTTGTGAAAAACAGCCTGGTTTTAAGGAGCTATGACTAAGCAAGCAGAGAAAATGAGAAAGTTCAATAGCTTGTCCTTCTTCCAGAAAAACAAACAAATAATGAAAGCAATAGAAACAGATAAGAACTTTCAACTCCTGCAGCAGCTTATCATACTGAGACCATCTAAACTGCTGAATGAAAACCGTAAGAGCACATTAATACCAGGGTCTGGAGGGCTGAGTGGAGTTGAAGACAGGGAGAACTTTGCCATCCCAGTGTGGGCAGGGCAGCGTCCCCACACGCTGCTGGCACCCCAGACAGGACCCATGGTAGTGGAGCACTGCTCCGGGCACCAGCACCCAGATGTGACCCCAAAACATCTCCCCCAATAAGGGGGAGACTTTATTCCTGAGTTCAGAAAATCATACAAAGTCAAACATAAAGCTTAAAGCACCGTCAGAACAACCACCACCAGCACGTTCTGCAGGGGCAGGGGCTCGTGTGGGTCTCCGTGGCCACCAAGGGGGGAAGGAGCTTTGTCTGCTGCTCGCTGCCAGCCCGGCTGTGAAAACCCCATAATCGCTTTGTTGAAAAGGTCACTGGAAAGGAGACACCGGGAGAGGAACAAGTACAAGTCGTATCGCACGTGGTGTCCAAAGAGCCGCCGGCCGGCGTCGGGGAACACCAGCAGAGGTGGGGCGGCCACCAGTACCGGCCCCGGCACTGGGAAGCGGGGACCATGCCCCGCAGTGGGCAGGGTGACACTCAGGAAGAAACAGGCAGGTCTGTGAAGCCCGTACCCATGGCAAGGCCAACCACCCTCCCACTGAGGGCCATCTGCTCGGGGAAATCTCGGGCAGGCGCCCGGCAGCTCACCCACCCCGTGCCAACCATTGCGCAGCCCGACCCAGCGCGGTGCCACCCGGCCACCGCGGGGCACACGGGCACTAGCCCAGGGGAACGGCGCTACGTGCCAAGTTTACTGCCTTTATGAGTGACTAAGAGACCAAAACCCCTCCAAATTTTGAATGCCTCCCATTCCCATAAAAGCCAGTTGGTATGGGAAGCACTTCGCTCCTGGCCCAGAGCAATGACCTACATTATCCTGAATTACACAGCCTTTGTCACCAGCCAAACGAGATACTCCTCCTCCT
>KZ513005.1:6498-18619 GCA_002844005.1 Limosa lapponica baueri
ATCCTCCTTGATAAAGTCTCATTAATCTTGCACTAACAGAGATACATATGCCCTCCAGTGTCTTGATTCATTAACATGATTTCCATAATGACATACCTGGAATGAAAAAGTTCACCTTTCTACTCAGTAAATGAGTTGGAACAAATGTAGAGAACATTGACCTTACAGAGAGGCTTCTGGGTGATTAAATTGTTGAAACCATGTCAGTAAGTGCATTAGCCACTATAGAAACTTCCCTGTGGTGCTAATGAAGGAGAGAGGATAAAGATCTCCGTAAACCAATTGTCCATGTGTTTCCATCTGGCTAAGATGGAATGGAAAAATTAAAAGGAGTTTATCTGATCGCAAG
Organism: Limosa lapponica baueri; assembly: GCA_002844005.1. NCBI lineage: Eukaryota > Metazoa > Chordata > Aves > Charadriiformes > Scolopacidae > Limosa > Limosa lapponica. The sequence continues at coordinate 6,848 of KZ513005.1, forward strand.
TCCTTACTTTTTTCCTCCACTGTGCTGCTGTGGAACAAAACTAAAAAACAGTGCCGAGATTGTGAATCAAAAGGCTTTTCACTCTCACACAAACACTCAGATATACTTAATTTATCTTCCGCATTGATTTTCAGAGACCTGATCAGTGGGAATTCCAAGGTGTTATGCTGAAGGGAACCATATAAAAGCCTGGCAGATAGATGGGACTGGTAGTTTTCAAGTCTTTGAAAAAACTTTACCTTTCAATACATCTGTGCCACATATCTTCCCGTAGATCTAGTGAAGGACAGAGGACTTTTAGGGGGAGTTAAAGAACACAGAAAGCAGAGCAGCTTTTCACTGGCACTTTCAATACATTATCCTCTCTAAGCTTAGCTTCCTGTTTGCAGATCTACAGTTCTCTGCATAATTCAGTGCCCAGCAAGAAATTCTGCATGCCTGTGCACAGAATATTAAATTACAATCTAATACAAAAGGGAACCTGTCCCTGTGCGCATGAAGACTAGGGTGTTTTCTATGCTGCGCTGCTCTTTCTCAGCTTATAAGCCTACGAAAATCATACAAAGACATGGCAATAGCAAATTCACAGGTTCAGTCTTTTAAAAGCTCACAATGGATATAACAAAATGTTCATGAAAGAGTGCTAACAGAGGTTTTCCAAAATCGATTTTTCTTATTCTCTCTGACCACATCTCAGTCAGAACGATACCCTTGTGACCTACAAAACGTCTGAGAGAATAGAAATGCAGCAGCAGCTGAGCAAAGAGCAGAACTTTCCAAGTCAGAAAAAAAAGGCAGAAAAAAAAGCAGGAGAAACAGGACAAAGCGCCTAACTTAATCATATTCTACAATGTAACTTTGCTATGGCTGAAAAGTTTCAGTCTTCCTGATGTTAACATTTCTTTTCTGCCACATAACTTGCACCATGCCAAATAATTTATCTTCTAGAAAATATATGCTGGTATGAGACATACTTGCATGATGTAATTCGTATGGTCCAAGATTATTGGCTACTCCATGAAGACCTGAACTAATGAAGGCTTTTTTTTTATTTTCTTTTCCCCCCTTATAATTTGTGCCTTTTGTCTCTAACCTTTTCCAGCTGAGTTATCTTTCATGTCATCTATGATATCCCTTACAGGCAGGAGACAGCAATGCTATGCCTAGTCTGGAACTATCTGCGCGCTGATCAGCCAGCCAGGATGCACTTGCTGACTCGGTAGAAAGCTGCTGCCAAATGGAGTGTGTACGGGCAGAAATCTGTTTGTCTTTCTCCCAGCGGGACAGCAGTTTATGCCCTACCCTTCCCTCTAACTGCTGATTTTCACAATACTTGAAGGCACGTAATTACCTTCGATGCTTCTCTTTCATACGTAGCTGAATGCAGACAGTAGGGTTCAAATATCATGAAGGAGAGGGGAAGAACAGGTGGATAGCTAGACAGACTTAAGTGTGATATATCACATTTGTTATGTTTGTAGTATCCAATTTGTTTCCTTTAGGAAAACCAGAAAAAAAACCCTGCAAAACCGACCTGTAACTATCGGTAGGGGATAATAGTCTATAGAGCAACATAGGGGATGCAAATGATTAGATTTCTGCTCTGATAAAAGTACTTTTATCAGGAAAAAAAAAAAAAGAGAGAAAGATTTGTATTTATCCATTTACTGAAACCGATCCTATTTGCAGATCTGCTTCTTGGCTGCCAGCAGAATGATTTCCTTTAATTTCTCAAGGCTGCTCTACAGAGGGGAGAATTAAGCTGTAGATCTTGCATACGGGCATTTTTGGAGCAGTCTTAAAGGCTCTTTGTTTCTTACCCCTACGCTGCTTCAAAAATCACACAACTGGCTGCGTTAGGATTAGCCTTCTTAGGGAAAACCTGGGTTATTTTGTCCCAAATCAGTTACAGACTCCAGAGCAGTTATTCCAGTACAAACAGACATGGAAAACCGCATGTCCTGAGTCCTGGTGTGCCATGAGGAAAAAGGGCAATAAGTCTTTAAATTGGCTTTCCTACTGAGCTCCTTGTACCCAGAACCACCTCTGCAGGTCATGTTAAGGTGATATTAATTTGAATCTAATAATTTTCGCATTCTGCGCAGGTAAAGTGAAGGGAAATTCACCTCTGTGCTTTGGTTCATCCTGTTTTAATAGGCTTTACATTGCTGGGTAAATCCTGAAGTCTTTGCTCATACTAAAAGACAATTAACTTCGTTTATCTAACGGTACCTGCTGTCATCCACTAGTCAGGTGAACATGAACACAAGGCTACGTGGTAAATAAGCCTAATAAATAAAACTCAGCCCTGAAGGAAAGTGAAATATTAAAAAGAAATAAATCAATACCTTCTGTATATGGCCCTATAATCACAATGTCCTGTCAAATGAGAAATTAATCATTTTGGCCAAACTAGGACAAATCAGTTCATTTAATGTTTTTGTCACTTACCACTGAGAAACAGTAATATCTGGGAGCATCCATCTTAGTATGACCATTCCTAGCTATAGGCTAAGAATTATCTTTTGCATAAAAACTCCACATGATTTCTGCTTCAGAGAGTAACGCAGATAAAGCCCACAAAAATGCTGTTTCAACCATAAGTGTCTGGTGTAGCAGTAAGCACCAGCGCAAGCGAAAACTGCAAATAGGCAGCTGGGAATAACAGCACAAAAATCACATGCTGTGTAGTCGTCCTCCACATTGTGTCTCTGGCTGGTCCATGTCAGTTATGCTGTGTGACAGTCAAAAAGTCAAATACATATAGAAACAGAAAAAGGCATTTTTATTGGCACCTATACACTTACTTTCTATTACACAATTATGCACAAGTGAGGGGAAGCGATTAATTGTGTTCTCTCCCAATGCCTGTAGACCTAAAGGGGGCTACAGGAGAGATGGGGAAGGTCTCTCTATCAGGAAGTAGGGCCATAGGATGAGGGGTAATGGCTTCAAACTGAAAGAAGGGAGATTTAGATGAGATCTCAGGAAGAAACTCTTTGCTGTGAGGGTGGTGAGGCGCTGGAACAGGTTGCCCAGAGGAGGTGTCCCTGCTCACGGCAGAGGGGTTGGAACTCAATGAAAAGTCCCTTCCAATCTGAACCATTCTATGATTCTTTGATTCTGTGACCTACAGCAATATGTTTTACATGAAATAGCCAAAATAGAATTTAAAAAAAAAAAAATGTTTACTTTAGCAATAGTTTTGGAAGTGGAAAACTTTTTTCAGGAAAAAACAACTATACTCCTCATGCCTCAGAAGACCAGCTGCCTTTAACCAGGCACAGGGCTTTGAGAGGGAAGATCTGCTGAGAGCAGGACAGGAGAGGAGCTGCAGAGGCTCTGGGAGGCCTCTCTGCAGTTTTTGGCAGTATCTCCCGTCTGTCTCCATTATGTCAGGAATCATTCCTGTGAAATGCTTAATATTGGAAAGATTTAAAAATATGTCTATCTCTGCTCCAGGGCTGCCAGCTGTATGTTGAGCCTTTTTAAGATTCACCCAATGAGACTACGTAATTAAATGCCAGCAAACTTGCCTAAGGGTAATAAAATCCCGTCATCATTTTTCCAATATTTTCAAGTACATTGTGTGATTGAAATGAACTATCTTTTCTTGTGTAGAAAGAGGCTTGTCTCTTTATGAATTGTGTGAAATCCAGTCAGTCTGACAGTCATTACTGATAAATATGTGTATGTGTAGCCAAAGTATCTATGGAATTGGAAAGCTGAAACAATAGAAGCGCCCACTGAAAACGTAGGACTTGCCAGCACAAAGGCAACTTCAGAGCTTTTCTTAGCTGGGGACACTGTGGTGACATCGCTTGGTAAAAGTGAATGTCTCTCTCTCAGAGAGAAACAAGAGAAAAGGCAGAGAAGTGGAGAGAAAAGCATTTGAGGACACGGTGAGAACAAACATTGAGAATGTAGCTTTGCGAAAAGCTTAGAGAAAGATCTTTTGGGCTAAGTGCTAGCTAGAAAGAGTCTTGACCCCATGGGCAAAGGAGCTGTGCCTCTTGCTGTTTGATTTCTGCGGCGTTCAGGGGAGCCAGACTTTGTGCATTCTTTGTAAATAAACAGGTTGACACTGAAGAAATATATGGCTATTATCAGCCTCACCTCCTACCTGAAATAGCCCTTGGGCTAGCCACTTAGGTTGAAAAAGGGTCCTTTATATACTGCTTGAAATATATTTGATTTCAGAAAGGCTTTCATCATTGATCCCTTTACAAGCAATATGCAGCTCCTGCACATCTGAATTCTTTCCTGTGTAACACATGCATGTCTGCATTACAATACAGGTTTCTCAGACGGGAAGAACTTGCAGTGTTTGTGGTGTTTGTTCGAAAGATCTACGTTGCAAGGAATTTATTACTGAAGACCAAGAAATGTAAGAACTGTGGTAGTCTGAGCAGCATTAATTGCACTTAGCAATAGGATCACCAACCCATCTACTCTATAGCTAAGAATAGACAAAGGAAAAATGAATTTTAATGAAAAATACTGAAGAATTTCGTTTACAAGGTATGTGTAACTTGTAAAATTTGAAAAATATTGTAGAGAAGCATTGTTCTGAAGTGATTGCCTTTAAGTGGCTCGACTCATTTTGGCTTCACTGATCCTTATCCAAATATTAATTGTTTTGCATCACATTCTAACTTCTTTGTATTGTGCAGAAGCTTGTGATATTTCCCTTTAATAATTTCTAGTGATTTAGATAGAGTTCTTCAAAGTGTAAAATGCTATTCTTGCAAAATTTGACCCAATGAAAAAAACAAAGAGATTTTTTTGAAAACTCAGACTTACATGGAAGGGACGTCTGAAAACCTTAAGCTGTTCAGCCAGTTGTTAAGTGTTTGGTTCCGATCGATGTCCGATCACCTTAAATAATATCTTAAATGCTGCCTTTTTTAACCTTACTAAAATATTACAACTGATGTAATTCCAGAACATGAAAGCTTGGCAAAATAGGGCTGAATATGCCACCGGGGTGCTGTTAGTGATCTCGTTGCAATCAGTGTCTGGAGTAAACAGATACCATTTAAATGGAGAAGACCATCCCTCTCAAAGCAAGGAACTGAGAATGAGGAAAGGCTTCTTGTGCTCCATGTTCTTCCTCTGTGCCTCTGCCCAGCCTTTTAAGGGTCTCTTGTCCTGTTCCCCAGGTGACTATAGACTGCCATGGTGTTCAAAGTCTTCAAGAAAAGGAGCAACAGGAGGTTTTCTGGGCAACCCACCAAATGGAAATAACATTCATGGAGCTGGTGAAATGGTCTTTATATTTGGCTTACCCTGTTGCAGCCACGGACAGAATTGAGGAGAGGGTGAATTATGGCCAACATTCCTGCTGCCTTGGGATGAAGCCATTAGGTAGAATTAAGCAATATTTTCTTAATATACTGCCAATATTTCAAGGATCTGAGACTAACGATAGTACTTGGGGCATTGATTCTGAAAATGGAAATTGGCTACTGGATATTTGCACTAGTGTGTGGATCAATGGTCTATAGTCAAAGGTACTCTGTTTTTGTGGAGATTTTTTTTTCTGTGTTTTCCCAAAACAAAGTTATCATCTTCCATTCTTTTTTCTGACGAAGTATTTTTTTTTTTGTTTCACAAAGAGACTCAGTGGTTGTTTGTAGGGAAAAAAAGACAATTAAAGGAAGACCAGAGAAGGTATTTAATCATTCCAGACGCTATCACTGAGTGTTCAGGTCAGTGTGGTTTGTTCAATTTAAAAAGGATCCCTGGCTGCTTTGGCCCAAGGTCTTATAACACCCAGTACTTGACAGAATATTACTCCATGCCAAAGGAATAACACAGGCATGGCTTACCCTGCTTTGAAGCAACGAAGTGAATAACAAAATTAATTTGGCCTCTTGAGCCTGAAGGTCCAGGGTTCCATCACTATGCAATTGCAGTCATGGAGCTATTCTTGCTCACTTACAAATGAATGGAAAAAGCCAAGAGTTTAAGTGAGAGTATAGTGGGTTCTAATATAATGCATTATTGCTTTTATGCACCAAAAACTTCCCTTTAATTTCTTCAGGCTTGAACAGGAATTAAATTGGCCTTTTGCATGTTTGAAATTTGTATTGTCTTTTATTGTCTCCACTATAATTGCCACATAAACAGGGCCTATGAGGTCCTAATGAGGGGCAAAAAGCCCACACCCCCTAATCCCAGATCCTTTTAATATCCTACAAGATCCTATTTCCTTATTCTTTTTTCCTTATTCCTCTAAGATCCTACTCAATTTTTACTGAAGTGACTGGAAAGTTTTCTGTGGATTTTAATGCGTGTTGTATAAGGCTACTTAATAGTTTATTGTTGTGAACTTTTTCAACTTGGTCACTGGTCACTGCTCACTGTGTGGATTTGATGAGAGTGAGGCAGCTGCAAGCATCGCAAGGTGCTCTTTTAGATGTACTTGCATATAGTTGCAAGCACAGCATCTCATAAAACCTGCTCTAACCTGTGTTTAGGGACTTTTAGGCAGTGAAGAATATAATTTAATTCCCTTTGAGATTTCTTTAGGAGGAATTGGCAGCCCATCTTGCTTTGGGAAGATATTTGGCATGACAGTATATTGACTTTATAGACTTTCTTTCTCACTTCCAGTGAGACACATTTACCACTGAATGCTCAACATAATGACGATCCTTAAAGCACTAGAATGAGGTTCCCAAAAAAGATGTTTTCATTTTACAATAAAGTCAAATTGTTTTCTGTAAAATATTTGAGTGAATATAAGCCAATTAACCCTTTTCCCTAAATGAAATATATACATGGAATGAATTTGTTAAAGAGAAATACCAAAATATTTCTTATTTAACTTGACAATATGATAACACAATATACTGCTGTATCTTGATAACTTATAAAGCAATAATCTGAATAACTAAAAATGTGTGCAAAATTGCATCTATCATGCTGAAAACCTTTCTGTATAAAACACGTGTTTTGTTAGAATCATTGAAGCATACCTTATTTAAATTGGCTTAAATTCCAGCACTGTCTTTTAGGATCAGATTTAGTTAGTTAAAATGTACTCCAACTAAAAGACAGATTCATAAGTGGGCAATAGTACTTTTTTCTGCATAGTATCATTTTTAAAAACTATGTTCAAAGGTAGATACCCCAAAGTGCTACTTCACTCTACCTAGTCCTGCAGGTATTTAAATATCCACTAGGAAATCCTGGACACGAAAATGTCTGCCTCTGGTTTTTTAGAAGTACTGAGAAGAAGAAACAGTTGTGTGATTCTTGCTTTGCATACCAATAATTCACATTAGAATCATAGAATATCTCAAGTTGGAAAGAACCCATGGGGATCATTCAGTCCAACTCCTTGCTCCTCGCAGGACCGCTTAAAACCAAACCATATGACTGGGAGCATTGTCCAGATGCTCAAACCTGGTGAGTCAAGACTTGCTTTTCCTGGGTCAACTGCATGACTCCACAGCTACAGAGCTGGTTCAACCCAGGTGGAACAGACAGACCGCATGATCATTCCTTTGCCCTGTTCTCCCACTGTCACACAAAGCCTGTGGAGTTCTCCTGGTAGGTGGGAATCCGCTGTTAATGTCTCAGGAGGGACAGTTATTGTCCATCTCCCAGAGCAGGGAATGTGGTAACACATACTTGAATCTTCCATCTCTAGTGGGTCTAATGTTCTGTCCATGCAAACAACCATGACCCAGAAACTTATACAACTTGATTATTTTAAACCTCATGAGATTATTTTTCCCTCTGTTTCTCTATTGCTTTGGAAAACTCTTCCACAAACGCTCTCATCTGAGAGGTAAGAACTTTTAATTATTCTTGTTCTGAGTTTATTCCATGGCCACTCCTTTTTTTTGCCTGTTAGCTTAAACAGCTCTTCTATGTCTAATGTTTAACTTTGTGGTTTATTATATAAAGCAAATATACCTCTTTTTGGCCTTTCTTTTAAGAGATTCAGGAAGTGAAACATTCTTTTTTTTGTCTCCCCGGTAAGGCAGGCTATCCAAAATTCTAGTCATACTGGTTGCTTCCCTGTCTACTTGCTCCAGATAGAGAGTTATTGTTCTTCAACATGAGTGACCAGAGTTGTGGTGGAGTATTTAAAAGAAAATTTTGAAAGTAGCCGTTGTATCATGAATACTTACCTACAAAAAATAGTTCACATAATACCTTTCTAAGATGACTTTGCTTTTCCATATGGACATATTGTGCTATTGAGCATTAGTCATGACAAATTTATCTCCCCTCTCCCATTTCCATCTCAGAGGTTCTCATGCATAATGTAAATTCATGTAATGTAGGTAATGTAAGTTCCTGCATGTATAACCTTGTATTTTTGCATTACTTATTTTCACCCAAATTCTATTCCCGGAGTTCTCAGGGTGTGGCACTGAGATTCTTCTTTCTAGCCTTTTGTGGGACCTACCTCAATCAAATTTCAGTAGTGCTATTTCAAATAAGACAAGGTGAAACCTTTTTTAAACTATGCTGTACCCAATTTGTCATTATGCTATTCCTTTTCTGAGTCATTGTAACTCCATGGAGTTCAATTGAGTTATGGAAGTATAAATTTGGATTAGCATATGACCCAGACTTTGGAATGTCCAACTCCCTTGATTGCAATTCTTGCTTATTTTCTCTTAAAAGGTAAATTATTCTTGAAGTCAGAGAGTGTACATTTATTATTTTAACAAATTGAAACTAACATACTGAAAGAATGAGATTCTGCATTTTCCCAGAATTAAATTCTGAGTGTTATTTCTAGTTTAGACACAGTGTGGTTAACCTAAAGGATAATCTCTGTTGCTTGTAGTCTAGGGTTAGCACAGAATGAGGGTCCTATGATAACTATTTCTAACTGTAACAAACATATTTAATCAGTCTGAAGTAATTCACTGAAAGTCAGAAGCCTGATTAGACTCTTCTCTGATTTAAGTACAATATATAGAGAGAATAGAAAGCTTGTGGTAGTATGAAAATTTCCTATGTGCAATGATAACTTTGAGAAGGATGGTTTGAGTAGGAGCTTGTTACAAGAAATGACTGACCTTGGAGCTTATGGAAGGAAATGCAATTGGTTAATCAAAGGTTAATGTAAAAAATAAGTCGCAATTAGAGATCTCTGAACCTATACCATAGAAAACCACAACATTTCAACAAGGGAATAATGATCTTAAGACGTAATTTTTTAGCAAACACCCAGAGCTTTGTAAGTGTAATTGTCAGAATTAGAATTTGTTCACAAAAAGATAGTGTAACTTGTGAAATATCAAATCGGGCAGTGACAAATTCTGGAAAAAAAACACAGCTTGCTTTAAATCAAGGTAAAATATTATATAACCAAGTGATTGAGCTTAAGGATTGTTTTCCTTTATGTTAGCATTGAGAAAGTTCTACTTTACAGTCTTAGGTAGAAAGCCACGCTGTAGTCCTTCCTGGAGTTTCAAATATTTGTTTTAATGAATTATATGTTTTATCTGGCAAGTAATATAACAGAATAGCCCAATTTTAAGACCATCTGGCCAGTGTTTAATTCTGATAGCATGCTCCAGGAAGGAAAACTAAGTCACAAATTTTATCAAACCAGCTGAAGTTAACATGTTTGATGGAAAGTATTACACCCAACGTCTTCATGTAAAAGTAGAACTGTGGTATTTTGCGCTACATGACGGAGATGCTGTAAGGAGCTGGAGCTGGGCATTCTCAAAGACACTGGGGAGGAATCTGGTGATGGGAGACAGGGTGAAAGATCTGTGCATTTCTGCTTATCCAAAGGCAAGTACTTCAAAAGGAACCTGTGTGAATATTTGAGGGTGGTGGAATTTGAGGGCACTGGAATAGGTTGCCCAGCGAAGCTGTGGCTGCCCCATCCCTGGAAGTGTTCAAGGCCAGGTTGGACAGGGCTTTGAGCAACCTGATCTGGTGGGAGGTGTCCCTGCCCATGGCAGCAGGGTTGGAACTCAAAGAGCTTTAATGTCCCTTCCAACTCGAACCATTCTATGATTCTATGACTTCTGTGAAGTCTATGAGCAACTGGACTTCTAACTCTACAGATGTACCATACATAAAGTTTGATAGTTTTTCAGAACTTGTGTTGAGCTAAATGGCATGAGAAATTCACCAAAAATGGCAAAAGCACTAAGGAAAAAGAAGACTGACTGCAAAGGTATTTAGACACTGTGCAATGAAACACAAGGCAAGAGGCCATCTTTCCCTTTTGAGAAGGTAAGCAATCCTAATGAGCCAGCTTATTCATGAATCTCATGACATCTCATGAATCTCATGATCCGGGGACATCGGCTGGAAAACCCTCCTCATCCTCTCCTCATATTCCTCCAGGCAGAGTACCGTGCAGTGGCACCCACTGGCTCCAGGGACACCCCTGGAGGCAGTGGGTGCTGTCAGGATTGCTCTGCCAAGGGTCCCCCTCTGGATACTTTAAACCCATTTCTAGTTCTATAACCCTCATGTTCTCTCACAGGTTTCATTAATGTCCCCTCCAAAATTAGTTGTTTCCCCTTTCTTTCTGATTTCTGTTGCACTTTTCTTTCCAGGAGGCCTTGAAGTTTGGTTAGGGCTGGGCTGGTGCCCAGAGGGAAAATGGGAAAAGTGCAATGCAGAGATTCCATTTAAACCAGCAAAAGCTACTCATCTGAGACCCAGCCCAAAGCAAAATAACACGAAAAAAAAGTGGTGTAAATTCATTTTCTTCAGGTATAATACTGGGGGGAGAGAAGGAGATGGTAACAATAATACCTACCAATTTTATATGCAAACTTGATTTTCAGAATGACACTGTTCTTTTAAAAAAATAATCCCTGAAGTCTGCAGCAGCATCCCAGGAGAGCAGAGACAACTAATTCTTGGCATTCTACATTAAAACAGAGCATTCCACCCCTTTTTATATGAAATTTTAAAATAAAGCTTTTAGATAATTTGAAAGTGAGCTGACTATTCAGGGGAAGAGCTAGGCTCAGAAACAGCAATTTTGTTTGAGATTACCAAAGAGCAGAGAAAAATGCCTCTGGAAATATGCAGCTGTTTGGATAAAATACAAGAAGGAGAGCCCTGACTGCACCAACGCCTGCTGTGCAGCTGGCAGCGGGAAGCAATGAGGCCAGGGTTTCAATCACTTCAGGGTAGACAGAGTTAGGTATGGGAACGAGGGCTTCGCCAGTCAGGGAAATGCAAGTATTCTCTGTGGGGAAGGTCACAACAGAGCTGGGGAGGTAAGAAAGGGGAACAGAGGCAAAAGAACAGAAATCACTGCAAAGCAATCACAGGAATAAAATCAGTTTCATAAAGATGATTGTTTCGAGTAAGTTCGTCAGAAATTTCCACATCTAAATTTCTCTGGAAGAAAAGGTAATATTATATAACCAATTAAAATGTACTTTTTGTTGCTTGAGTTAATATAATTTTACATCTCTGTTCCTACCTCCTCTAAAACAAGTGGGTCTGTAAATATTAGGTTTCCATATTATTGACAGGAACTGTCAAGGTCTCCAAGAAAGGAGTTCATCAGTAAACATGACTTGAAAGTAATAATTCCAGCTGATTACATCTGAGATACTTCTCATGTAGCAGAACGCGTAAGTAAACTTTGCAAACTTCGTCATCATATCTCCTGTCTGTACCAAAATATTTTCTCTCCAATGAAGAGAATTATTTCTTCCCTGGATATGAGAGGTGAAAACCTGGTCCCACCAACAACAGTGACAAAATACTTCTTGGCTTCAAAGGAAGAAAAATACTGTATGTGTCTTCCTG
>KZ513022.1:0-13143 GCA_002844005.1 Limosa lapponica baueri
AATTCTCTACCCTGAAAGACTTAATAATTTTGAAATTATCCAACCTTTACTTTTTATTTATTCCCTCAATCTCCAAAAAAGCAAAAAGCCAAAACCAAACAGCAAAATAAAAAAAATAATTCTGAGCAAGATTGAGGTTTTAAAAACAGTGCAATACCAAAATGCCAGCTGATGGTCCAGAAGTTAACTTTCTCAGCCATAAGACTTTCTTTACCTCAGCCTGTATGCTAGAGACTAGACATATGCAAATATGCTTTGTCTTAAGTGCATTCACTGGCCTCAATTCTCTGTCTACATTAAATTCAGATCAAACCTGTGAACATATCTTTATCTGTAGCTTATTTTTACACTCCCATATCCTGCTAGCTCTAGTTCTGCAGTTTTATTTTTCCTTATATTTGTAAATGTTTTACATATATGTGTGTGTCCACATGTATGTATATGTATTTGTGTGGGTGTATTTTTCCATGTGTATTTGTGCTTTTGTGTGTGTGTATCTAATCCCCCTTTTGCTCTCAAACAGACGTTGCCCTATTTCAAATGCTGAAAGTAGTTTAGGATCGATATGAGTAAGAAATAGGGCATGAATCACCCGAAGAAACTCTGAATACATATCTGAAAGTATTAGGAGGCCAGAATTTTCTGACTAAATAAAGAGATATGGGAAAACACGTAAATCCTGAGGTGTTTTCACAAATATTACTTTTGGTGAATTTTCATTAAGCTACTCTCTTGTTTTCAGTTAAGGTACCTGATGGGCTAATTACAGTTCTCATATTTATCCTCCTAAATGAGGTCTATATACCGATTTCCAGGCAGTCCTGGAGGTTTACTCTCTAGCCAGGGCTTTGGCTTCAGCTCTGCAGCAGGAAGACTGAAAATCTTAATTCTCAGACTTAACTGGATCTCTTGTGGCCTGCATAAACTAAGGATTTATTCATGCTATGAACTAAGAACATTAAATTCTTCTCTCTGCAGCAGAGACAGTTGAAAAGGCTAAAAATCACAGCTTAAGTTGGAGGGAACACTCTGATTTCTCTAACTCCCTGTGAAAGGGGCCAGAAAAAAAATGTTTAAAAAGGTCTCACAGAATGGAAATGCCCAGACTGCACCAGCTCGGTTTGTATTTTAAAGTTTTTCTTCAGTCAGACAGGTAGGAAAAGTCCCTTAAGAAAGGAAAGCTGTAATTCTAGATGTCTTAGTTTTGGGAGTTAGGATTTCAAGATACGATCAAATTACAATATTGATTTGTATTTAAGTAATAATACGCCTGTACATTCCAAGAATGCAGCAGATATGATAACGGACAACATTCAAATTTGAGCACTACTTAAAATAGGAATAGAATTAAAATGTCTTTTTAACACTTAAAAAATAAGGAAAAAAACAGTAAAAACCAATCAGGTTTATTTCATAAAAAAGTACCAAACCCTGAAGTCTTTACTTACTGAAGTTTTTTGAATTTTTTTTTCAAACTTGAAAATGTCCCCGAATACTGAAATGGCATTTTTCCAATGAAAAATAATTTTGACTGAAAAGTAAAGATAACTTCTGGTACTTCTGATAGTAAGATAAATACTACTCAATATGACAAAAGTAGTTCTGCTGTAGCACAATGAAAGATGATTATGAAAGAGGAAATGTATGCAAGCCATGGGCAAAAACTTCCTGATACTTGTATACATTATTCATAGCACTGATAGGAGTATTCAAGCTAGCCCCGCTTTTTGTATGACTCAGGGTATCGACTTTCCACCAGTTATCTCAGTATTGATCCAAATAGCTTTTGTTTGGCTGAAATGCATCTTTGAAAAGCCAGAGAGTCATCTTCCTTTGTTAACAAAAGACAGAAAAATCTTCATTTCCTTTTGTTGTTTCTCCAGTGACTAACTTCCCTCGCTGTTAAAATTTGTGCCTAATTCATACCTCACATTTAGGAGATTGCCTCTGTAGTATACAGCATATTTCCCTAATAAAAAGCATTCATTATCAAGTTACCTCTTAGGTTTGTTCTATTAAAACGATCAGAAGTAGGTCTTTAAGAGCAAAATTTTATCACTTGTTGAGAAATACTTACAAAGGTATTGGAAAGCCAAAGATCTCCCAATACTTGGCCACAATAAGATATTTTTAAAGGTCAAAAACAGTGAGTGAGCTCCTTTGAAATGCAATAGATAAAGTTAAGGGTGATCAAAATGTCTTACAGGAAAATTCCGTGTTTCCAGAGGAGATCATTAATCCTCCACCAGTTCACAAGGAGCTGTAAAAATGAAGTCTCTCCAGCGTGCTACAGGGTTAAGTAGCTTGTAAAGCCCCTGGATGGGGGCACTTCTCTTCCTCTCCCTTTTCAGCCCCACTGTTTCTACACACATTTCTGTCCAAAAACGGTGCCCATAGCGCTTTCTTACCCTCTTTGCTGCCCATCAGAATCTTGCCCTTTGGTATGAGAAACCCCCAGACCTGTTTTCTCAGCCACCTGGAGAAGTGGAAACTTCTATTGGAACTTTTATTTCACAGTTTGAAAATGTATGGTTTTAAGTTAAGCCTACACTTTAACATCCTCCTGAGTGCCATGTTCTCTTTCCAGACTCCCAGTAATTCATACTGGTCCCGACAACTTAATCATTTTTATCACCATCACATTTCCAGTTGGCTCACTTCTTTATATACATACCATTTTGATTTCCTCAAACCCCATTTCTCAAAATTTACATCTTCTTATACAGGCCACCTTAAATCACAAAGTAGATTATTAGGTACATTTAGGTACCTACATATTATGCATCATGAACCGTTCCAAAGAATTTTGCAGCAATTATCTATGAGAACTGACTCTTAGAAAGTAATTTGACATCCCATATTTTTTTCAACAGCAAACCTAATCTCGGATATTAACAACCTCTCACGTCCAAAATACTTGTTTCTGCTTCTCAGTTATGGCACTGCTGTAAACAGATTACTAAGATAAAAAGTGCGTTTCTATAAAGTTAATTATTTCAAGGTTTTCCCTAATATTAATCTTTTTTTCACCAGCTACTGTAATTATTAGCTGCAAAGAAAACACCAGGATAATACATGGAATCCAGACAGGTGTGTTATTTTAAATAATCCCTTTGTTATTTTATATTTACTTCTATGTTTTGTAAAACACCAGTGACATTGATAACGGGGCACATCGTCACAGGTGATATTCAGCTCAAATACCACTTCTGTGAAGAGTTGGCTTCTGGCCTGGCACTGATTCCCCAAATCCTTTGCAACCAAGCTAATGTCTTAATACAGTAAAAAATTAGTATTTGGACAGGCATTAAGGGGAATACTTCTTTATACTTTGTTGGTTTGTTTCCTAGAAATTAAAACATAGATTAAAACTTGAATGTGGGGACAAATAGGTACCCAAAATATCTCTTTTCTTATTCCAGATGATACATAAGCTTCTGTAATCTTTTTTAAAAATACACTGCATGACAAATCCATACTTAATACACCTCTGGTAAAGACTTTATATGACACTGAGGATTAATTTAGCCCAGCATTACCATTTTATTTCTAAATTACCTGTAAGTAATTTTGAATATAAATGCAGATGTAAGAGGAACAGGCAGCAAAGATCAATGATTTTAGCTTCCTTCAAAATATTTCATTTACTGCAACACAAAGATGACCCTGAGAAAGACAAGGCTTTGCAAAACTGCGAATCATAAAGTTGAATGCTAAGATAACCAGTGGCACAGTAGCCAAGAGGTTAAATAATCTAATCAAAGTTTCTGATTAGATTAGCTTGGTTTGTTATGTAAATTCATTCACAAGCAATCTAAAACTTCTACACATTCTGTGCAACTAATGCTATATTCTATACAGAGGGCGTGCCAATTTTAGAATTAAGGTTGCGTAAGTGCATTTTGCCTCAAGATAATCACACACACACACACACACACACACAAATCAAGAAAACAGTCATTTACACCACTCCCATTCTTGGCCCTTCCTTGTCTCACTATTCAAAATATTTAACCATTCCAAAATCCTTTCTCAGTTCCTGGATGTAATCCTAGTACTCATTGCTTAAAGTCGTGATCAAACATAATATTTCATATCCAACCTAGATTAAGATTGATTTTCTGCTAATTCAATAATTCTACATAACACAGCATGAAGCCAAATTACTCATTTGAAGACAGTCCTTGGAGAACTTGGCGCGCTCCCAGTAAATACTTTGCCAATGGAGAATTTGCTAAAGAGCAGGGAAGTTAATGAGTGAATTTGTCACGGTATTTGAGGTAATAAGACACATTGAAATGAGATTGGCACGATGTTAATATTCTCTTAACCAGAAATTTTCTATCTAGCAATTTATTACTCTGACAGATATTACACCTGAGCAATTTTCATAACAAGTCAATTATGTGGGAACTATATGAGAGAAGTTTGGTTTTGTTCGGTTTTTTCCTCCTCTAACCGCTTGTTCTCCTCTGCCTGTCTTTTCTTTCCTGGTGTTCTCTGGGTTTTTCTGGGTATCCTTAAAATGAGCCCCCTGATTTTCATCTTTCATTCCCTAATTCGCTGCTGAAACTGGACTGCTTGTTTTGAGTCTAAATATTAACTTAGTGATCTTCGTCTTACCTTGGTCTACATTCCTTAGCTGCCATCTAATCAAAAGGTGAGCCAGGGAGTTCTCAAGTTTGCAGTGACCTGTTTGGATGAAGCAGTTCTATATAATCCATCTGAATCATCAGCATAGGGACAATTTCTCACCTGACTTGGCATCTCAGGTGACCTGTGCTCCTCTCCCTGAACCGCGGTCATTGACAGAAACTAGCTTACCAAAGTTAGATACTAGCAGGTTTTTTATGTATTATGTTTTCATAACATTATTCTTTAAATCCTTCATTCTAACTATGGTTTAATGTGAAATGGAATCAGGGAATTGCTTAGTTTTTTAGTCCCATTAGTTGTTAACACAGATTAAAGACCTTATGGAAATAGTCTATTACTGAACAGACATCCCTGTCCCCAAGGGCAGCAGAGCACGTTTGATTAATTCCAGTGTGTTTTAGAAAGTATGAATTGCCCAATTATAAGTGATGCCCCAACCACAGAGCTTTTCTGCAGTCATTGCTTAATTAAGGAGAACACTTCCACATTCAGTGCGAGGGAGGATGAAAGATTTATTTGTGGGGGTCTAATCCCACTTGGAGTTAATGCTGACTCAGCTGAAGGATTTACAGTCTAGAACCTTTAATGAAACTTTCAGGTTTCTGTGCTTCCTGCCTCCATAAACCACAATTGTCATTCCCATGCCCCAGTGGAGCTCACATGGAAAGTCAATGTTAACAAATAAAGTTCCAAAAGTAAAGAGCCGTTTTCTTCACAGTCTTGTATAACTCACATCCCTGTTGCCAAGATCTGTGTCAGGAGCGGAGATAAGTGGTTGCCCAAATGCAAGATTTCCACTGTAAGCAGCATAGTCATGTTTTCTAAAGTGATTTTTTTTTTATAGCCAGCTTGCTTACTACCCGACATGCTCCTCATAAATTACTTTCTCTGACATTCTTTCAATAAATATGTAATAGCTAAAAAGATGCAAGTGATTAGAGACAATTTAGGAAAAAAAATTTGATTAAAAATTGGGATGCCTCTTTGACAGCCCCTGTGGCTGTATTACAGCCCATTAAAGCACTTGGGTTGTGGAGTTTTTTGGTTTCTTTTTTTTCGAGGAGTTTTGGGAAAGGTTATTTTAGATGCCCATGTGAGTAGTTTTCTTCACTGCTGGCCATTTTTCACAGTCTCTAGGCTGTGGCAGTGGCTTTTAAAATACTCCAAAGAATCAAAGCATTGCCAAGATAAATTGACACCAGTAGTAGCAATTCCCTGGAAATAATGGCACGTAAGAAAAGAACCGCACTCTTTGAATATTCCCACTGTAATAGAAGGCAAGATTCTTCTGCATCTCAGAAATTAGTGATGAGCATCTGTTCAGAACATTCAGTGATGCTGTGAATGCTTAGTAAACACTTAGTCAGTGTTGATCCTTTTGACATGAAAAATTAGGCTCAGGTTAATTTTTAAAGAGTATAATGGCAAATAACAGAGAAAATACACGCGGTAATACCCTCAAGTGGTAAGGTTTTTGGGTTAATAGTCGGTGTACTTACCATACCAGAGACTTCAAGGGTAAGTAAAATCAATGACGCAATAATATTTTAACTCCAACTTCCATTGGCATTTTTCTGCAGCCAGAACGTCATCACACAAGCAGTATGGGTGTTGAGGGCAATTGAGACATTTCCTGAAAAACATTACAAAATTTAGATGCATCTTCAATGTGATGCACTACATTTATTCTTCTGTGATATTTGTACAAAAAGGATAAAAAGAAAGAAATTAAGTCAAAGCAATATCCTTTTCCTAAACTAAGTTTTACGTTAAAGTCCAAGTTCCAGTGTATTTAAAAGCAGCCACAATTAAATTGCCGTAGCCCATGTCAGCCAGACACAAGCCAGCTCCAGTCCAAAAGCTGTAGAGCGACAAACAATACATCTCAGACCATGATGAAAAATAGGGCATATTAGACCAATTAAAATCAATATGCAAGTATCACATTTAAGGTTCCAAAGAAATTGTATCTGTTCAAAGTAATTCCAATTTTTTTTTCTGCTCATCTGAGGAGAACGCCCATGATAAATGGGACTGTCTTGAAACTTAAATACTTTATGAAGCACAGCAAGAGCAATATGTGCTACACAGTGTAGTGTAGCACATTACACATTTTTTTCCCATTAACTTTTTTCCGGACTCTAAGTTCTCAATGAACACAAGCATATCTTGACATTACTTAGTATCTTGTCAAACATCTGCATGTTTCTTCTTCCCGGGTGGTTTCCATCTTAACACTGTTCCCAAAAAATTGAGTCACGTGATCATAATTAATTGGTAGTTAAGACTGAGCTCTATAAAATATGCAAAAAATGTAAAGTGGAACACAAAGGATTTATTTTTCAAAGTTGTGGCTACTTATACATAGTCCTACCAACATATTCGGAAACTATAGTCCCTTCACACTGTCAAGCCTTATTGTAAAGCTTTTTATACAGAGCAAGGTATGTGGTTGTGTTTCTCCATTATGATGTTTTTTATCCACACACAATGCTGCTGGTGATATTTTGGAATTAACTACATAATTAGGTAGAAAGCATGGTGGATTTTTTTTTTTGGGGAGTGGGGTGGTGGGGTTTCTACATATTTATCTGTTTCTCTATGAAAAAGAAGAATTTCAGGAAATCAGAAGCCAACCTTGCACATGCACATGGACAGAAATATATTTTGATCACAAATCCCAACCAGTAATATCCATCAGTTCTCCTCCTGCTGGATGGAACACAGCCCATGGGAGGTGGGACCCCTTATTTTCTCCCCACCTCTCGCCCCTGAATGGACGCTGAAGGTTGAGACACAGTTCCTCTGCTGGTGTCTTATACATGACCTGCATGGAAGGGAGCTGCAGGTGACTTTGTGCTGCATAAAACACTGCAGGTGATTTTGTGCGATTGTAAGCAATCAGGGGCACTTGAGGTTATCTAGAGGAGTAAATCTCTCTCTACACCATTTACCACTTTATAGTCACTTCAGAATTGATGACGGATATTCACGACACCTTCACACCCTCTTAAATCCAAAGCCCAAACATTAATATCAACCCCCATCAAGAACACAAAACATAAAGGTCAAATCAGAAAATCAGTATAAAATGTCTTTAATCTTGTGTCCATCTGTGTCTGCCTCCAGGTGTTTCAGAAGCACACACACAAAATCCAGAAGTGGATTAACCTGTCACCAGCTATTAATGCCCAAACGTAACTTCTTTGAGCCCTGACACATGCAGGTTTCCGTCTCTTCTACAGTGCTATTAATAGATGACAGTCACAATTCTGGAAACCTCCTGCTTTCTGGACAGAAGTTTAATATCTTAATAAATATTCTTGAACTCTTGTATACTGTGGTTAGACAGATTTCAGGCATGTAAGGCAGAGATGAATACAGACTACTATTCCCAAGCACAGTTTGGGAGCATATAAAAATATACTTGAATTTTTTATATACTTAGAAACAGAAAAAGGTAATTTTTGCCAAGTTAGAGTATTCAGCTTGTTAGAGAGCTGCATAAGGAAGTGCTACTCTTAATTTCTAGATCCTCTCTGCTCAAGCAAGTTAAAGCCTTTCCCTTTTCAACTTTCTATCACATCAGTTAACCCTGGCCTCACATTCTTAATAGCAGTAGGCAGCAGTTTTTCTGCTGAGGCTGAAACAATATTCAGATCAAAAATACTTATTCATGTGAACAGAAAAATCTACAAAGAGGAAAATTGATTCAGGCATCAGAGAAGATTGTCTTGAGAAGAATGACTGGAGAATTCTGAACTAAGAAATACACTTCTTCAGCATATTTTGTGCTGAAGAATACCTGGATAGAGTACAGTAAAATTGGGAAAGTACCCTCACATTGTGATGATGGGCAAAGTCATTAGACCTCCTTACTACGTAGAGCCTATACTTTTGAAAGATGGGTCTGAACAACAGCGCTGAAACCAGAATTGAAGAGCTTAAACTGGGAGCTCCAATTATGACCTGCACAGTGCAGTGTGACAAATAAAAATACCACAAGGTTATATGACAATTATACATTGTTTGGGTCCTCAGTCCTTTGTGAACAGCACTGACTTGCACATCTTCTTGGAACATATATGGTCTCTTACATTCAGAGGGAGGGGGGTGTGTTAATTTTTTACAGCTTCATCTAAATATAGATACATGCATAGCTGCATCAAATTTAATATCCATCAAAGAATGAGTCAACTTTGGAAATGACACGAACTACCGTGTTAGTACATAGTGATGAAGCAAGAGGACACATTGCTTGTAAGGAAGAGAAGTGCATCAGAATGCATATAAAACTAAGAAACATGCTGAGAAATTTGTGGTTTTCAGGTATGAGCCAGTCTTGGTTTGTATTTTTAACATACCAAAGTCCCACTTGAAAACTGTTTTTTTTTTCTTCTGTTTCACTCACTGTACTACAAGTGCTCTTTTCAAAAGCTGTTGTACTGGAGTGAGTTCAAAATAGACATTTACAACCATTAACTCTGTCCTTTGGATGACAGAGCACTTGCATGAACCCCTAATTGTATTGAATAACTATAAAACTTTGAAGAGAACTCCGAAGCACTCATGGAGTCAGGGAAATGCCAGCTTTTGGCAAAGTATCAGTAGACTTCATTTGTTTCTGGCCCACAGAGACATTCACCTCAAGGCACTGCCGCAGGCTTTTGGATTTCTTATGTCTACCTCCTTAGATTATTTACACTGCTTTTAACTTCCCACCAAATAAAACTATCTTAGCAATATTTCAGTACCTTGTGCAGTTCTGTGTGTTCTAAATTCAGTAAATATCCTTCTAGAGAGAAAATTCAGGGAAAAAATAACTGTAGTATCCCACCTTTAAACCATATTGAGAGAGAATAAAAATAAGGTAAGCGATCATTTATGTTTCTACAAATCTATTTACAAACAAAAATAAAGTATGTTCTGGGTAGAATAAAGGCATTGGTCTACCCCTCCTGCTTGCACGTATAATTAACTTGGCACAGGCATTTGTTGGTGTAACAATCATCTGTCATGTGGTTTTTACACATTCTATAAGTAGAGTTGGTTTCTACTGGGTAATTTTATGCAATTTCAGAGGTAAAATGTTCTGCAAGCAGAAAGAATTCCTTCAGCAAACACTGTGTAATCGGGCAGGGGCCCTGCCAGTACAGGTGTAGGAGCAGAGGTCTGCAGAGTCGTACACAGGGATATGCAGATGGAAAACAGTTTATTTCAAAGCTACAGGTTTCTAGAAACTGTTATCAACTCTGAATTCTATGGCAATTTATTTTACGCATCGGTTGCTCATGCTGCAGTACCTACTCACAGATGTAATTGGGAACAATCACAATATCAGGCTTTGTTTTCATCTTTAATAACACAGAAGTTGAAATTCATGCAAGATTCATATGCTGCTCTAAACTCTTCTGCAAAATGGTGCTCATTTTTTCCATATTTCAAATGCCCACTATGTATTTGATACTTCTTAGTTAATGCTTTTAAGGTGAAATCAGAGGTGAAAATTTTGTTTTCTTAAATTTAGTGATAGTAAATAATGTTCTCACAAGCTATTGTGATACAGGACTAAAGTACAGAAAACTAAGCATGCCCATAGCAGGGGGGGTTGGAACTAAATAATCTATAAGGTCCTTTCCAACTACAATTCTATGATAAATCCATTTCATAGAGAGATTGAGGCAGATTACCAGCACTAACTATAATAAAAAAGACACATTAAATGCTTCTAGTTGTGAAAAAAAGCTAAGTGAGAACGAAGAAAGTGATCCAATTATAAACTAAGAAGAGATAACTTCCTTAGTCTGCAGTCAAACTCAAACGGCAGCTCTGAGAAAAGTTTGTGAAGTTTAATGTGAAATTAATCTCAAGATTCTCTGGAATTGACATGACAGAACCAGAACACCACATGTCATTTTGCTTACCTGGGACAGATGTGACCCAGCCAACACACCCCGCATGACATCCCAGTCTCTAAATCAGAATGACAGGTATTTGATGGATGGGCCACTTGGTGGATCAGGAACTGGCTGGATGGCCACACTCAAAGGGTTGCAGTCAACAGCTCGATGTCGAAGTGGAAACCAGTAACGAGTGGTGTTCCTCAGGGGTCGGTACTGGGACTAGTGTTGTTTAACATCTTTGTTGGTGACATGAAAAGTGTGATCGAGGGCACCCTCAGCAAGTCTGCCAGCGACACCAAGCTGTGTGGCGTGGTCAACACACTGAAGGGAAGAGATGCCACCCAGAGGCACCTGGACAGGCGCAAGAGGTGGGACCATGCCAACTTCATGAAGTTCAACCAGACCAAGTGCAGGGTTCTACGCCTGGGTCAGGGCAATCCCAGGTACAAATGCAGGCTGGGCGGAGGATGGATTGAGAGATACCCTGCTTTCAAGGATCTTACAGATTTCTCTGGGTTTGTCAGTAACTACTCATGTGCTACAGTAATTTTTGAAACTTCTGTATATGTAGCAGTCTGAGCACTGAATGTGATACAGGCAGGCTCAGAAAAAGTTATCGTTTTTTCAGCAAACATCATAATTACTATTCCTGAGCTGTCCAGTTACTGTGCATTTATATTTTGTTCAGATCAGGCTGCCAAACATCCACAAGCCTCAGATAAAACAAAGTAAATAGACGAAGTACACATACAGATACCAAAACCAATAAAGAATTTGTTGCCTTAGGTGGATGAGCAGTAAGTCTAATGTTTCAAGAAGCGGCCACACACTAAACAGCTGTGCAGCACCCACGTTCTATCAGACACAGTATGTTTGTGCTATAATAGTAAAGGAACATCTGGGGTGCTGTGTGTCGAACAAAATATGCGAATACCAACAGTTCTCTGAAGACAGTATTACAAGTTCAATCAAAAAAACTTAAAAGTCCAACTAAAAAAGTTATCTCAGGCATCTACCTCTCTAATTTTTCCCATCAATTGTGCAATTTTAATGCCTCTGGAATCCTTCAAGGAGAAAGAAGTTGTGTGCAATTTTAAAATAGTTTCTCTCTTACAAGATTTTCCAAACAATTACAGTATTAAATGTCATGCATAGCATTGGAAAGTGATAGACTGGAAATAGATTTTTCAGGAAAATTGACCACACACTAACCCCTTTTTTCTATTTCCAAAGCTAAAACAGAGCACAAAACCCGTGTGAATACTACGCACATCGGTCTTATTTTCTCTTTTCCTTCTCACGAGATAATTTTTATTGCAAATTGCAGATTGTCCTTTAAATTACATAATGACCCATTATGTACTACATCTTTGTCAAATAATGCTATGTAAGAGGAAGAGTGAATTTAAACAGCAATTTTCTACTGCATAAATTATTCTATGAAATACCATTCATTTCACTAGGAAGCTGAAGGAGAAGAGTAAGTCACACAACAAAGCAAAGAAGCATATCTGTAATTTTCTAATGAAGCGAAGTGTAACAACAGTGATATTGATTTTATCCTGAAGCTTTTATCTGTGTTTAAAAATAAGATGCCTGTTAATCAGTGTTTTTATTGTTTACTTGCAATTACCTTCAGAATTAATAGTCTAGAAATGCATTCTCCTATTTTTATATAAAGGGAGAATTTTAGCAGGGGATGGTTATATGTAAAGGCCATGTAATTTTCAAACCCTCTCAACTTGTATTATGGTTGATAGATTTTCCAAACAGATTAAATAAAAAAGTGGTAAGTTTTATGTTTTTCATACAGTTTACAAGTGCCTGACCTTTTTTTTTATAGTTTAGGGGTACTTATCAAAATTTAATAATAAGTAATTAGCACTTTGATATGGTATTACAGCTTGTATATGAAAACAATACATATAAACTGAAAAAGTCATGTGAAAATTCCCAATATCAAGTTGACTTCTTGAGATTTAAGGAAAAAATATATAGAATCAAAATATTTTCACCATTGACATTCACAGCAGAATTACTGTATGAAAATAAAAAGGAATTTTAGAGTCTAAGGTTACTTCTCTAGTATAACTTATCAAATTATGTATATATGAATATGAGTGCCTAGGTCAGATGACATAGAAGTTTCATGTCAGAGGAAAAGTAAAGAAATCTCTTAAAACAAAGAAGGTTTTGAACATGGTGCAGCAAAATATTAAAAATGTTTTTCATGTTTACATTATTTGTTTTCCTGTAATTTTGATGCAAGCTTCAGAAAAAATATTTCCTATCTATTAATTAGCCTTCCTTGAATATCAGACACTTCTCTTTCTAACACTACTTTAATGCTTGGCTTTATTCTACTGCTTTGACATGTGCTACTGCTACCTGCAAACATTCAGTTTTAAAAACACTCTAAAATCTAAAAAAATATATAATTTTGACTGTCCAGTGATCTGATCTAACATCAACGATGGCGGGAGAAATGTAGGGAGAGACAAGTACTGATGATAGAAGAACAAATGAGGACGAAAAGAGAGATGGAACTGTAGTCAAAGTTCAAGAGAGCAGTTCCTCAAACATT
>KZ513034.1:6942-18420 GCA_002844005.1 Limosa lapponica baueri
GTGGGGAGCACTGGGAATGCTGGGCTGGTGAGAGGGGATCTCAGCACTGCGTGGGGACGCCTCTTCAAAATAACCCCCCACCAAAGCAAAGCTACCCGTGTGCGGTGCTGGGGAGGTGACACCTGGCTGCCTGCCCACCCCAGCCCCACGCTGCCTGCTCCTGCTCCGCAGACAAAAACGCGGGAGGAGATGGATGTCTCTGGGCAAAGAGCCTCCAGCTCGTGCCCGTAGGACCAAAGCAGAGTGGGCAGGTCCTGAAACTGCTGGATCAAGCCTGGTGGATCAGTTGCCATGGAAACATGCTGGGGAAGAGGGATGTCAGCCACATGAACCGAGAGCATCCATACTCACCCGACTGCTGGGATGGGGATTTCCTCCTCACGGGGGTGCGCGAGCGGTGCAGCCAGACGGTGCTCGCTGCTTCTCCTCTGGTCTGTATCAGACACCGTTTTATGAGGTGGAGCTCCCAGCCCTCTTCATTTATTTGAGTTTTTCCTCCCTCCTGATTTCAGCCTGCTCCCTGGAGACTGTGAGGAGCGAACTGGAAGGATGCTCCAGCGCTGCTTCCGGGCAGAAAGGGAGGCAATTGGGCAAGGAGCTTTCTTGGAAAATATAACAACACTCCTGCCCCAGGCTCCGTGTGCGGGTACCTACACTGAGCTGTTAGGCACACTCCCTGCAGAGCAGCAGATGAAAATGCAGCAGAAGTAGCCAGGAGCAGGATATTGCACTGAGCATGCATGGTGTGTACATGGCTGCCTGCAGAAACAGCACCGGTGCGGTACCCTCGGGGCCACGCTTTGAAGTGCTGCATTACAAGTATCTGCCCAGTATATAAGCCCTAAACTGTGCGGTGTGTAAGCTTTCACATTTTGTAAGGATTTGGGTCCTGCCTGTCTTTAGCCCTCTGAGGGGTGCTGTCTGTGTGCTCTGTATCAGCCTCCTGGGTACCGCCTGGCTGTGCAGCGCCCCAGCAAAGCTGAGGTGCTTTTAGTGTCTGATGTTAGAGACGAGGAAATGCAAATTCCTGAACTTATGGTCAAAATCCAATACATGTTCAAAGAAATCTGCATGTTAGCTGCTTCCTCCCTCTAGTCAAGAAAGAGAGAGAAAAGGCCCGAGCTTTCCAGCCCGTCGCTGGGGAGAGAGAAGTGGTGTGGCTCTCGGGAGGAGAAGAAACTAGTGCTTCCAGGAGAGGTTTCCCGCACACCCCGTTTGTCCTTCAGGAATAAAGAGTGTGTGCTGAGAGGGGCAGCCACCACCACTGTAGATGCAATTGAAGTTGGAGGGCGCATCAGCTGACTGTGGACTCTGCCCCCAGCCTTGGACCATCTCTGTTTCTCCTGCTTGTGTCTTTGGGCATCCCAGAAAGACGCGCTGAGCAAGAGGCTGTACTTCTCCGTGGGGTCCAAAAACGTCCAGTGGGCTTTTTCACCCCCACAAACTCACCTCTCCTATTCATCTCCCTCTATGGCTGCAATGATGAAGTTTTGTGGGGGGAGCTCTGGAGCGGTCCCTGTCCTCGTGAGGTGTGGTGGGAGCATCCCACTGCAGCAGAGGTGACATTCAATATCCAATGTGGAATTCTCTGGAACCTGATGTATGAAGAGGCCCACGAGGAGCTGGGCTGCTCTGTCTGAAGCAGGGAATGGCCCTCTCCCTGCACTGCCCAGCAGAGCTTTTGCTTCTCTCAGCATCCAGCTGAGCTGTTACCGCACTGCAGATGGTGATGCAGTGAGGGGTGTCCTTCCCAATAAGCCTGATGCCAGCATGTCAGTTGGACATGAAACTTCAACTAATGGACTGTAATAAGTTCTTCCAGGCCCTGCATTGTTTGTTCAGGGGCAATAAATTATCTTACTCTGTAGATTATCACTAGGGTAGAGCTGTTTCACCAGTGCAACTTCTGGTATTACCCCAGAGAAGAGCACAATCCATGACATTTTTACTGTAATGAACTGATAAAAAAAGTTTGAACAAGATTTGTAGAGAATTTAGTCCCATTGTTAAGGAGTCCCATTATCAATGAGGCTGTATGTGGTATTCAACCATACATTTACATGTAAAGCCACCACGTTCATAAAACAAAAAGAAACTAAATTAAAATATTCATGTGAGTGGAGCCATAGTACTTCTCAAAGCAATGCTGAATACATCTTTCTAAAGTACAAAGTCTGCAAGAGCTTTCACAATGAACTACAATATTAAGAATGATGCTGATTAACAATAATTAGTATCTATAACCAATTTACAGAAAATGATTATTTAATCCTCATAGTAACTGTCATTAGGTAAGCGATTAACACTACTTTGTTACACTCCACCTATTTAACATTCTTTTTGCAGTAAGTCCCTGAGGGAAACAGCAAGGCTCTTTCTCGGTCTGATTGCACACTGCAAAACCCATAAAATCACCTTTCTCATCCAAGGGACTTGAGATGGAGAGATTTTGCTGAAACTGCTCGGAGAGGCTGAATAACTCCAGCCAAACAGTCTTCCTGACTAGCAGAAGTCGGTGTGATGGACTGTCTCAGCTCCTCTGATACTGGAATCGGCTCTCTCCAGAGGGCATGAACAGACAATTCCAGTTGTCTGTCCATGTCACCTCCCTGCCCTCTTTCAAAATATTCGGAAAAGTCGCTTTTTTACTTTGTCCTGTCAATGTGGGGAGCGTGGAAAGCAAAAAGGGTGTACATTTCTTTTGGTCTGGAGCAGGACCGCTGCACATCAGGATTAGCTCAGAGACAACTGCAATTAACTATACCCTAGCTTTAAATAACTGCACTTTTTTTACCATGCTTTATGATTATTTTTTTTTTTTTAGCATTTCAGAATGTCTCCTGACATGCCAGCATGATGGAGAAGTTAGAGATTTTAAATATGAACGATTACAGGAGACAGTGAATAAGAGCAGCTTTCTGAAGGTATTAAAAGGTATTCCCAGCAGATTCCTGGAGCTTGTGGGAGGACGCCAGGGCTGGGGCACGTGTGTGCTCTGTTGAAGCCTCTGACACTCTGTGCCTGCTTCTGCTGAGCCATGATGAACTCTGTTCTTATTTTCTCCTTTGCTCCTTTCAAACTGCTTTGAAAATCAGTTTTCAAAATACTGTGCCACACACAACATCCACACACTCCTACTGTTTTCTTTTTGTCTTTCAAACTGTCACAGTTTGAGGGATGACAGCCAGGAAGCACATAAATGAAAGCTGTGATGTAGGAACAGATATGTACATATGCGTATTTATATGTCTTGTTTACACAAATGTACACATATATACTTGTTTATTTCTGTTTATTTATATAACAACTGATATCTTATAATCTGTAATTCATTCACAGGAATTTCCCATCACAGCTCTGTTTGTCTGTTTTGACATTGGTTTGTCCTACCTGCATATCAAGCAATCTTTGGCTGTTTCCCATGCATTTCAGAGCTGACTTGAATGCATGACGTATCTCTTGGGTTTTTGTGCTGCAGCAAAGTGCTGGCTTAGTCTTTGGAAAGGTTAGAGGGGTGGGATGGGTGGCCAAGCCAAGTATTTTATGACTCTGTAACCATTTGGTATGGACAGTAATCACATTATCAAACCTGCTGAGTGCAGATATAGACGCTTAGAAAAAAAGGCAGCCCTCTGTTTAGTTTCCAAACACAATTGATTCCCTGTCTGAGGATCCGATCGGGTTATTTTCCAGCTGAACACTAAGGAAGACATCATATTGTAATCTGAATGTTTGGGGACAGTCCTGCAGCTTCATCAGGGGAGGGGGCACCAGGACGGTCTCTTTGAAGCCAGAAAGTTGTTGCTTCCAGAGCAGCTGGGCAGGTGAGCTGAGCAGTGACCTGCCGTCCAGGCTGAGCTGTCATCTCCTGTTTGCAGGCATGAAGGGGCTGGCAACCCAGGGAAATACAGTGGGAGGGTGATGGAGGGCTGCCTCCTCCTGCTCTGCTGCCAGCCCCCTCCCAGCTTGCACCCACCACCTCTGCCCCTGAAAGGAGCCATGGCATAGCACTGGCAAGAAAATCACAGTGGGAGCTGTGCAGGCTCTCAGCAACATGCCTTATCACTCAGTTGGTCACACCCTTATCAAATGTGCCTGCTGTCATGCCACTGAAATAGGCTGTGGGAAGAGGAGGGGCAGGGGCAGGGTGAGGAGAGGGCACAGCTCAGCATTTACCCACTGAGGAGATGGGTCAACAGCCCCTAAATGTTGAGTACATGCAGGGATGGATATTGCATGAAGCAAAGAAGGGCAAAAATGCCAGGTCTGTGCGTTTTCTTTAAAGAGCTAGATGCCTGGATGCCTTACCTGCCCTTGACTCTCATCACCTGGGGGTGATCAGAAAGAAGTGCAGGTCAGTGGAGTGGCTGCCCTTTGCCCCTTACTGATTTAATAGGAAGCAGGCCCATAGTTTCCAGAAATTCAGACCAGCGCAGCTCAAGTTGAAGCATGTTGGAGAGAATTTTCTGCTGGCTGTGGGACTGAGGGAAGGCACTTTGTGTCCCTGCTGTGGTGGGAGAGGGGAAACAAAGGCTTGAGCATCACTCCAGAGCATCAGTCTGGAAGCTGATTCCAGATCTCTGCAAATTGCCCCATGTCCCTTATTCAGGGCGAGAGAGAGACCCTCAGTGGACCTGAAACAGAAAGGACCTTTGTAATTTGAGGCTGAACTTTTGGAGGATGTGAGGCTGGAGCTCACAACCTTTGTGTCTAAGGGAAGGGATCAGAGGCACACAGATTCATGATTTCTCAGGTGCTCCAACAGTACCCTGCCTGGTGTCCTTCCACAAGCCACATCACCTCTCTGTGCCTTGGTATGAAATGTATTAAAAATCCCAAACCAGACACCCCACACCCCTGTCCATGTGGACAATTACAGCTGTCACTGCTTCTTTCTTCCCATGTGACAGTGATCCTGCATTGCTGAAAATTGGAGTCCTTACCCAGCCACATATAACAAGAATACATGAGAGCTCATGTTTCCAGCTGTTGCAGGGCTTGGGAAAGGTTTAGCACCTGAGAAGGACTGTAAAGCACAAGCACATCCCTCTTCCTACATAATTTTCTGTGGACTTACAGCTTTAAAACCCCCCTGAGTTTGCAGTCACCTGTCAGCAGACAGAAGGCTGCGTGCAGTGGATGACAGCAGAGACCAAAGATCAGCGGCTTCAGTGAGGCCAAGGGAATGATTTTCTCTCTGCAAGACAGAGGAGTGTGTCAAATGCTTGCTTCACTTAATGATGTTTTCTTTGGCTGTGGTCTAGAGACTAAACATGCAGCCCATCCCAAAGGAGGGCTGTGGCTGACTGCACAAGCTGCTGCACTCAGGAGAAATAAATATAAATTCAGATGGAGAGGTGCAACACAAAAGCACAGCATTTATGCTTTGGGGGGTCTGTCACGGTTTAACCCTAGCCAGCAACTAGGATCACACAGCCTCTTGGTCGCTCCCTGTTCCCCTTGCCAGAGCGGCAGAGAGAAAAGGAAGGGAAAGGGAAAAAAAACACCTCATGGGTTGAGATAAAGAGAGTTTAATAAAACAATAATGGAAAAGGAAAATAACAATAACAATAATCACAGAATGATAGAATCGTCTAGGTTGGAAGGGACCTTTAAGATCATCTAGTCCAACCATCAACATAACTCTGATAAAAAAAAACAAAAACAAAAACAAAAGAAAACCATACTTTGAACCCCCCACATTACTAAACTATGTCTCTAAGCACTATGTCTACCTGTCTTTTGAAAACCTCCAGGGATGGTGCCTCAACCATTTCCCTGGGCAGCCCATTCCAAGGCTTAATAACCCTTTCAGTAAAGAAATTTTTCCTAATATCCCATCAGAACCTCCCCTGGTGCAACTTGAGGCCATTTCCTCTTGTCCTATCGCCTGTGACTTGGGAGAAGAGACCTACCCCCACCTCGGTACAACCTCCTTTCAGGTAGTTGTAGAGAGCAATAAGGTCTCCCCTCCTTTTCTCCAGGCTGAACAACCCCAGCTCCCTCAGCCTCTCCTCATAAGACGTACTCTCCAGACCCCTCACGAGCTTCGTTGCCCTTCTCTGGACCTGCTCCAGCACCTCAGTGTCTTTTTTGTGATAAGGGGCCCAAAACTGGACACAGTACTCGAGGTGAGGCCTCACCGGTGCTGAGTACAGGGGGATGATCACCTCCCAAGTCCTACTCACCATGCTGTTCCTGATACAGGCCAAGATGCAGTTGGCCTTCTTGGCCACCTGGGCACAACATAATAATAATAATGATGATGGGAAAAGAATACACAAGACATAAGCCACTCTCACTGCCTGATGAATTGGTTGCCCAGCCTGATCTGAGCAGAGATCTTGGATTTCCCCCACCCTGGCCAACCATCATTTATATATCAAGCATGACATCTGTGCAGAATATTCCATTGACCATTCCATTGTTCTGTCTATATTCTTCTATGGGAAACTGAAAAAAGTCCTTGACTGGTATAAACATCACTTAGCAACAGCTAAACAATATGCATGATTGACATTCCTTTCATACCAAATTTGAAAACACAGGACCCACTAGAAAGAAAATTAACTCTGTCTCAGCTGAAACCAGGACAGGTGCTCACAAAAGGACCCTGGAGGTTAACAGGTCTGTTCCCCTGCTGGGACACAGAGTCGGTGAAAGCATTCCTGACTTGAATGCTCATGTCTAACTTGCTCTTAAAATCCTCCAGTATGTGAGCACCCTCCTATTCTGCACTTAAACCTGCATCCACCTCATGACGGAAAAGGTGTGGACACGGGGACAGAGTAAAGGCAAAAACTTGGAGTGAAAAATCTGTCCTTTTCCATCCATTTTAGGAGGTTGCATTCTAAGATGGAGCCAAAGATTTACAAGCAAAGGCAAAGTCATTGTGAGTCTTTCCACTGACATTACTGGACCCTCAAGAAGATATATTCAGAAGTTTCTAGCAGTTACCGTAGAACCAAAGCATTTTAGATTGAAATTAATTTTCACAGTGCTGAATATGACAATGACATCAGACTTTAATGCAATTTGGAGAAATAATGTGTCCGTGATGGGTTGAGGACTGAAAAAGCTGGTCCTGTGCCACATTGCACAGGACTTCCCAGACTCTTCTGGCTCTGTTGCAGCTTCACCAGTTCCAGAAAACTATCAGTTATGTTGAGCATATCTAAAGACCAGCAGTATCAACCCGGCTCTGCATTGAGCTGGGCAGAAATACACTCAAAGACACTCCAGGTCCATCCTGAATCTTGTACAAAGGAAAATGCTGATTGTGCTGGTAACTTCAGTAATACAAAGAAAGTTGTATGTGTGATTAGCCATTCATATGCAAGACCTCTGGTAAAATTCTGCAGTGTGCTCAGATTATAATTCCCAGGTACAGTTTTGCCCAACATTTCTCTACCTCTGCCATTGGTACCATGCAGGAGAAGCTCCTCTCCATGTCCTGCACCATGGCACAAGTCACACAATGCATCCTTACACTGTTCCATCTGCAGTATGTTGGCATCTGGTGTGACCATCAGCTGAAGACTCTTCACAACAATACATATATGAAGCGTGTTACGTGCTTACGGCACATACAATACACATTACGTGTGTCCTGCCCTGTGTTAAAATGCATATCAGCTGTTCCAGCTGTCATTGTTCCTGCTCTCCTAATGGTCTCCCTCTGCATGATATCAGAGTATAAAATCTGATCTCAAAAAACAAATAAAACTCAAAATTGTTGTGATCATCAGTTTTGACTGTGATCATTTACTGTGATCAGCAAAGCACGTATGCACAGGCTTGGCTTCAAAAATGAGCATGTTCTTAAGAGTTTTGTTGAATAAAGCTGGACTTTGGCTGTGCAATTTGCTATAATTTCTGAAATTTTGTGTCTCTGTCCCAGAAATCAATGAGAGTAAGTCTTAAGAAGCACTTTACATTCAGAGACGATTTTATTAGTAACTCTTACAAACAATGCAGGCTTTGTTTTCCCTACCTCTTCTTCTTAACTAGCATTATGGTGCAAAATCTTCCTAAATAAATTAAAAAAAGTTAAATCCAAAATCTTAAAAAAAATATCCCACTAAAACAGTGCACATTTGTCAGCTGACTTTGTCTCCAGGCAGGGTTTTTGGGCACTGCTGAAGCGACGGTGCACACTGTTCTGTGAATAGACTCATTGAAGTCACTGGGATGGTATCCTACAGTGAAAAGAGATGCCCAGAAGACTGTAGGATGAGTGAATTACTGAGCTCCTGAAGCAGTTGATAATGGAAGGAACCTAAAACAAAGTGGGGAAAACTGTCCTTGTGATGCATTCTGTGAATGTGGAAAGAAATCAACAATAACACTGTATTAATGAGAAAAAATATTTAGTATGTCAAGCACTTCGTTAAAGACCCCTACAGAAACATTGAGGCAGAGAGAAGGTAGACCCCAAACAATGAAAACAGGGCAGTGGGTATCATGTAAGGGTTTATCCCTAAATTTAGAGAAAAAAAAGGAAGTCAGCTGAGGCTTTTATAAGATGCCTACTATTGTAGAGTCTCAGAACATTATTTTAGAGTGAAAAAATCCAATAGACAACATACCTCAAGAGGTGATTTTGCATCTTACTCTACAGCTTCATAAGATCTAAATACAGATCTTACTTACATTTCATGAGAAAGGACTGTGTGTAGTAAAGCAATCTGGGAAAGCCTAATCTGCGCAATTAACTGTATTTAGCTCTGAGGGGCGGAGGCAGATGCCATCTATTCAAGTGATAGGGAGAATGCATCTTCTGCCTCGAAGAGGGATCTGAAAGCATCTGTGCCACCCTGCCAGAGGAAAAGCAAGGCGGATTGTTCCATTTCAGTTTTATCCTGAGTCAGGGAATAGCAGGGTAGCTTGTTACCAGCGCCTGAACCATGGGACTGGTTTTATTTGCTGTGTGTTCTGGAAGCTGTGAGGGGGTTTGGTTCTGTCCTTCAGCTCTGCACTGGTGCAGATTGCTTATTACTTGGTGTATATTTAGGTATTCATTTGTGCATTTTCGGAAGAAAAAAAAGAGGAAAGGCGATCAGAATTGGACCTGCTTCAAAAATTTCCCATCTCCTCTGAGCAAAGTGAAAATCATTTGTTCCCTGTTCTGCAACGGATATGGACGCAGTGTGGTATGCAATGCCCCAGGCCACACACTACATGGTGAGAATGGAAATAAATGTCAAACAATTCCAACTTTGTAAAAGAGCATGTTTCGGGGAGTCTCACAGTATGAAATGTAGCAATATTGGTTTTTTACTCAATAGCAAATTCATGCTTTAAAAGTAGAATATGATAATGAAAACAAAATTTCAGCAAGCACTGTTGTAAATTCTGAAAATTCTCTATAAAAATGAATTAGATATCAATCTGTTCTCTGATAAGCCTATGAATTAAGAATGCAATCTCCCCTAGCACCAAATACACCTGTAAAACAAACATATCTCGGGCTTTCAGGTGGCTAAGGAATCCTTCTTTCCTTAACATTAAAATGTTACCTGAGCTTTTTAACTTTAAGCTCTTGCCAGCTTTGTTAGGTGGTTGCCAGCAGTGCTCACTGGGCTCTGTGAGGAGCTGCAGGGATCAGATGGAGCTCTGAGGAGCCCTTAAGTGGCACCTGGTGGAGGGGTGAATTTTCTTCAGTTTCTTCTGTATTTCTGTTTTTCACAGACCCTGCCTCTGTACAGAGAGGCTGCAATGAGAAAACAAACCCATTCCAGCAGCAGCATGGATTTGTCCTGAACATGGCATCTGGACCTTCACAAGGGTCTGATCTCGTGCTGGGCTGTGGACTAATATAACCTCCTCTGGTTGAGTTGGCTGCAGAGGGAAGAGGGGACCTTTTACCACCTTTTGAGGCCCTGCAGCTCCATGCCCAGCTCTTCACTGGAGAAGAAACCCTACCTTCTCACCGCCTTTTCCACTGGTGGGGGCAGAGCAGTGACCCAAGGAGCAATAAAAAGCAATACTGACATGCAAGGAACCACCATACTGCTGAAAACCATAGCTCTGGTTACCAACAAAAGCCACTTCCTTGTTGAAGGCTCGCCCAGCTGCAAGGTTTCCAGCCACCATGTAATCTTTGGCCCCTCCAAAGCTGTTTCTGCCAAGGACAAGGCAAAGGTGGTCTTTTCATTTGGAGAAGCTGGGCCACAGCTGGTGCAGGAGTCATGGGGACTGTCCTCTGCCTCTGGGCTGGTGGTGCCCCAAGTCCTTTGCTGGCCACACAGGGGCTTCGCTCCCATAGGTGTTGATGTACAAGACTGACGGCACAGCACCATTTTTTCCCCAGCATCACCTTGTGGTACGGATTGCTTACAGGGAAGTCCTATTGACATCAGTAGTCCCATTGACTTCAGGGAGGCAAGCGTGGGACAAATATCCTCCACTGCACCAACAGGAGGTGCAAACCAAAGCATCCTTCTTGTTTCATCTCAGCAAGCACGGGAAAGTGCTGAGTCTGATGAAACACTTGCAAGAGAATAAAGGTTTTCACCAAAACAGGCTTTTAACAGAGAGATTTATTTTCACTGAAATTGTTGGCACAGAGAAAGGGAATTACTTTTCACATAAAATATGTCTCTTTGAACATTTTACCAAAAATATTAGCAAATGTTTTCTAAACTGTGATTTTTATTATAACCAGACCATACCATGCCCATGCGAATGAGCTCAGGCAGCTACAGAGAGACAAATCAGAGCAATTCCCATTGCACTCGCTCCTGCACAGAAGCCTAAATGGAGATTTCTGTGTCTCATAGGCAGTCATAGTAAGTTCTTCTTCTCCTATAGCAGGTCCAAGGGAGGCAGAGAAGAAAAATAATTAAGGAAAGTGAAGAAAAAACAGCAAATATCACAGATGTTGCTC
The DNA here is from genome assembly GCA_002844005.1 of Limosa lapponica baueri. Taxonomy (NCBI): domain Eukaryota; kingdom Metazoa; phylum Chordata; class Aves; order Charadriiformes; family Scolopacidae; genus Limosa; species Limosa lapponica. The sequence continues at coordinate 17,831 of KZ513034.1, forward strand.
TCAATAAAATGCCTAAATAACATTCTTACTCAGCACATCTGCCAGTGGGAGTGGTAGAGTTCATACTACTCAAAAACAAGCTCTGTTGATGCAACGAGACCAACAGTGCTACAGAAAAAACAAATTGTGGTCCCCAGCAAGAAAAGTAAATGGCTGTTAAGGACATCTGTGAAAACTGACTGAAGGAACTGGGTACTAGTATATGACAGCATGGCAAGACATGGAGATAATAGACTTGCAGAAGTATAAAAGGCATAAGAATTTGGCCTTAAGAGTTATTAATGCTGCTGACACTGCCAGAGAGCAGAACTGATACACACTTTTTACAGGAATACTTTTCAAAAAACATCCCAGGTGCAGGCAGCCATTGGGATGGGCAGCGCCTTTGAGGGTTGGAGTCCCAGCGGGCACGATGCTGTGTACTGCCTGCTTGTGCAGGGGTTTCCCTCCGACAGGATGGAATCTCAAGGAGCAGGCCAAGAATCAGAGTGTTTCAAATCCCATCTCTCCTGTCGGCCCCCTTCAGGTACCAGAAGACTACTAGAAGGTCTCCCCGGAGCCGCCTCTTCTCCAGCCTCAACAACCCCAAC